>VIGQ01001872.1:5000-10000 GCA_009663005.1 Actinidia chinensis | reverse complement strand
AATATTGTTGTTATGGCGATTATATATTTAATAACATTTTAGAAATTAAAACAATGTAATTTATTAGGCTTGCTTAAGAATTGTACTAGGATTGTTTACATAAATTGACTAAAAAAAACAATGACAAAAAAATTTAATTTAAAACAAGGTACATTTCAAATTAATTTAGATTTTTGCAATTCACAACTCAGATGATAAATTGTCCCTAATGATAGACATTATCACCATGATCATTCAAACGATAAATGTATCACAACAATAGTATTTTGAGATTGAAGGTTATGATTATCAAAAATTATATACTAAATGCAAAAATACTAATATTACTTGAGTTCAGTAGTCGAAATATAATGTAAGCAATTGTCATATTATTTTAGAGTATTCTATAGTGATATATTTATAATTTTTTTGTCAAACTTCTGAATATATATATATATATATATATCTTATATACACACACGAGTACATAGCTAAAAGATATTGTTGTGAGAGTTGTAAATTAAAAATATTCAGTGAATTAATATAAATAACACATATTTAGTTTCTATTTTCGGGTTTTTAAATGAAAAAACGAAAATAAAAATTTAACGTACTTTTGTTGGCTATTGAAAACAATTTCATTGTTTGATGAGGACTTGGGGACTGTGTGTGAGAGAGAGACATTTAAGAGCAAACTATAATTGTTCCACTATCCATATATATATTATATCATTGAGGCTTTTAGGTTATTGCGTCAAAGTTAAAGTTGCATTTTCAATTACTCTTACTTGATGAATTGGGAATATGAAAACGAATCCTCTCTCCTGCCTAGCAAAAAGAGCATTTTGTTAATTAGTTTTTCCAGACTGATAGAGTGAATAAGAGGTGAAGAGAGAGACAATACATTTCTCCAAAATAAAGATTAAAGATTTAAAACTTCAAGATTAAAGATCGAAATTGCTCTCAATCAACATTGGATCTATGCAAGTTTGCGATAATGTATATGGGTACGCTGCTCTATTTATTTATTTCGCTTATGTTATATGTAAAAATTATGAGAGTCAGATCCTTGTTTATGAGTTATTAATCAGATAACAATATTAAAAATTATTTATACATGGTATCAGAGTATTAAGTTACGAATATTATGATTTTTTATTAAAAAATAAATAAATATTATTTATTCATTACGGGTTATAATTCCCATAACACTCTGGAGTTGTCATGATAATGATGTCATACATGTTATTATCAAATTATTAAGTTACTGATTATTGTGCACTATTCATTAGCGCGGGTCCCGAAAGGGTATGCACATGATATGAACCATAGTGGTATTTTATTGATTAGTCTGGGTTGGTTGATGCCATATGATAAATATCAAAAGTATGTTGGAGATTAAACTTTACAGAGCATGATGAATAAATAACGACATGACACTAGGATATAATGATAATGATGGCCCAATCATAATTTCTTGACTGGTTTACATTCACCAATAAACTGGTATCGCGTCCTTTTTGCGATTGTTGTTCTAAAGTTTACCCCAGAGCATTAAATTAGAATTTATACTTGTAAGTGCCATTGTAATAGATCTTAATGGCTTGCACCAAAATTAGGATGATGATGATGAAGAATTTTGAATAATTAATATTTAAATTAAAAGTGATGCACAAGTCCCTTGTAGTTGAATTTATGTTACAGATGTAATTGTCAGATAATTCATCACAAATGATTCGTAATTTCAATCAAATAATCTAAAATTTTACTGTTTTAATTTAAAATTTTATTAATCTTGAATTTGAATTCTATATTTGCTACGGGGTTTTTTTTTTTTTGGTAGTCCCTCCAGTGGACCGATTCTCAATGATTTATAGATGTCCAAGCAATAGTTATCTTTTAATGTTTTCGGCAAAACTATTATTTTGATTTGAAATTTTTATTATAATCCTACTTGGTAGTTGCCAAAGTGACTCATGTGGAATGACTATGATATTTCACCAATTATAGAATTTTGATACTCCATCTGGCAGTGTTAGAAGTATACTTTGCAATTGGCATTCTTCTAATCACAAAGAATATTAAAGTTTGCTTAAAGGTGCACTATTTGGAATAGAATATGGTTAGATATTTCAACAATTAAGATTTGAACATATACTCAAAAGTAATAGGCCTACTTAATTTTGAATATTTTCAATTAGTTGTCTAATGGAAGAAGGTAATTACCATACTTGTTTTCATAAGATGCCATTAGATACCCAAGGTAATCACTGGTAATACTTTTTGTTATTATTTATTGACTTATTTGTTAAATTATTCGAAAACTCAAGGCCTAATGTTGTTGACATTATGTAATAATTCCAATGTTTAGTTCGAGGTGCAGTTTTCTAGTTGACTTAATTCACTGTTTTTGTTGTTTTTTGATTCTGAAGCGCAAATAGATCGACAGATTGAGGCATTATGTTTGTTATTGAATCGTAACCCAAAATAACATTAGTTTTTACATTTTTTGGTTAGTGACAATGCTAGTATATCCTAATAATGTAAATAAAAATTTTACTAACTTCTCCTCGTGGGACACTTATGATATGTGTGGATTTATTAGCATATCATTGAAACGTTAGATTTGACTTGACTGCGCAACTAAAAGAATTTGGAGATGGACTGAGGGGGGGGGGGTGAATGAGTTTTTTATTGTGCAATTTGATTTGAACTCAGTGCCTCTTCAGTATGAGTCATATTAATTACTATAACCGTATAGGTTTTTAATTTAATTTTTTTATATATGTAAAATTTTGGACTTTCTATGTTTGTATTGATTTTAAAAAATTAATTGAACGATTCAGACTTTGTGGTATTAAATTAAGAGGACATTTCAATGATATGCTTATTGTTTTGAGAGTTGAGGGGCTGAGTGTGTTTTTATAAACTCTTAGAATCTGTAATTCTTGCGCCGAAAGGCGCCTAAAGGAAACCATAAAAAAAAAAAAATAAAAAAATAAAATAAAAAAAGAAAAAAATCAAAAATATAAAATAATAATATTTATATATATAAATATACTTTATCAAAATCTATAAATAGGATAAGAGGGAGAAAACTCGGATGAAGAGAAGAGGGAAAGAAGAGAAGAGAGAGAGAGGGAAAGGAAAATGAGAGAAATTATATGTTGTGGTAAGTTTTGATCATGAAAGTAGGGGTTGCAGAATCACGGTGTGTGAATGACGTTGGATCAATTGCAAAATTTTAGTATGACGATCATTGGAAGCCTGATCTTCATATCCGACGGTGCAAATTCTATTTGAGGTAAAGGGGGTTAGTTTGTTTGGTTTTACTTGGATTTATTGTTAATAGCTTATTAAAGTCGATTTTGAAAACATTATTTTTTTTGTACTTAAAATTGAAATGAAAAAATTTAGTTTGATTGAGTATAATGTATTTTTTGCAAAAATTGAAAGATAGAAATATTGAACTTTTATTGACAATTATTTTGATTTAATACAGATTTATTGTCAAATTAATAATCATAAATGCTTATGAAAATATTTGACATAATTGATGATATAAAGGTGGATTTTATGATACTGTGTGAAAGTAATTGTTTTAAATAAAAAAGTTTCAAAAAGACATGAACTTGGGTTAGAAATGAAATTTGGATGGAGAATGAGAATTAAAATTTTAGAAATGACACGCTAAAATTATACCGAAATTAGATGACACTAGATTAAGCACGAATTAAGTCATAGATGGCAAAGATACGGAGGGAATGTCATTAGCCCACGTGAAAACCCCGAAAATTAACAAAATTGAAAGTCCTAGATGCAACAATATGGAGCGGAATGTATAACCCACGGTGATGAAGTCCGGGAGTTGACAAAATGAAAGTCCTGGATGGCATAACTACGGGAGGGAATATCATAAACCCACGTGATGAAAGTCCGAAAAGTTGACGGGTGTTATCTTATTACTTAGTGCATAATGAGATTGATTAAGTATTGAATTGAGGTGTGTCATTCTAAATTATTGGAGTAATTGACATTGTGAGAAAAGTTGATTTTTTTTGGAAAACCTGTTGATTTGGAAAATACAGATTTAATCAAAGTATATTTGATATAAATGAAAGAAACTGTATTGGATCTATTTTCAGAGTATAGTTAGTTATTGTTTTTGCTTGAAACATCAAGTCCATTGTTAAAAATTTTCAAGGTAAACTACCTTTACTATAAAAAAAAAATGAGTTTCAGGGTACCGAGAGGTTATCCCTGAGTTCATGGAGGCATCGTGGGAGGGATGCCAGTGTGTTGCTGTTTTTAATTGATAACACATTAAAGTGTAATTGGATGTTGTAAATATTTCCGCCACTCTGAGTAAATGACAGTGTATTGTCATTTTTTTTTTTTTGTTTAACTTTTTCGCATTGTGAGTTGTTGCTTACGTGGTCGGGTCTAGTTTGACCGGAGCGTGAAAATATGGTATCAGAAGCTCTGGTTCGAAATACAGATGAGCCGTGGGTGGTTTAGACCACATTGGTTAACGTAATAAGAATTGAGAGCGGTTACGTTAGTGTATTATTTATGTGATAGGGATAACAGGAACGTGCATACTACATGTAGTAAATGATTATGATATATCAATGATTATGACTTAATCATAAGTGATTATGATTATCTTATTGCTTTTTGTGGCATTGGTAGACTATACCACCACGCAACGCGAGAGGTCGTGCGAAGTCACTTACGGGAGTCGTGGGGGCAGTGAGTGGACACGCGGGCTCGTAGGGAATCGCGATGGAGGGAGATGATCCCAAGAGTCGGTGGTGGGAGGAAGGGAAGGGCAAGTGCTCCTTGTAAAAATGTAGGGAATGTTGGAGGTGTTCACCTACGATTTTAGGTGTATCGAATTTAGCAAGGAGGGGTGTTCACCGCCATTGAGCAAGTGATGATAAACACTGTGCAAAACTATGCAAGTGCTTATTAGAGCGACATAAAATAGAGGCTACCACGGCAATGAGGCTTTCTTCAAC
>VIGQ01001860.1:65000-69273 GCA_009663005.1 Actinidia chinensis | reverse complement strand
ACAACCCTAAAACCCTAAGCATAGCACCGAACACCTTCCAGCCACCCTAGTCCCTGCTTCCCTATGAGTATATATAATTATTATGCAATGCTCGGTAATCTAAGAGACGAAGGACAGGCATGCAAAGAGAGACCCAAAACCCGTATGTTACATAAATCCCACCACTGGGATTGCAAGTGAATTCACTTGACTTCTTTTTTATTTTATGGCCACTTGGTTTGCTTAGATTATTGGGTAATAAAATTATATTTGGGCGAGATATGCCCAACTTTACATAGACAAAATCAGAAATGAACAGGAAGAGAGGGGAGTATGACCATTTTCACGTGCAAATACACTACATGCATAATGCACGTATTAGGGTAAAATAGGAGTAAACTATGTTAAAAATGTTATAGATTGTCTCACATCGCTTATTAAGTGAATCAAGCTTGGTATATATATCAATCATCAATCTCCACTAGTGAACGGTGGGATGGTCTCCCGAATTGTCTGTCCATGAGTTGATATCGAGTTATCAAAAAAAAAAATTCGTAAATAATATAGAGACTACTCTAATTTTATCTATTACAATGTTTTGAGGTGGATGCCTTATTATTCCTAACATGTTATCCGGTTAATTGAAAAACCTAATCTGACACTTTGTTAAAAAAAAATATTTTGTCCTGGTTGTCGAGTCTGACAAACAGTTGTTAAAGTTGCATTACAAACCTCAGTCCAATGGTCATATTATGCCATCCCCGACAATGGGCAACATTCCGTAGATACAACTATGCTGCATTCCCCACCGATTTCTAACAATAGTGCATTCCCACTTTCCAATAGTGGCACACATTCACGTCAATTTTTTTCATCCCTAAGTTCAAGTTAGCCACTTTAAGTCAACTTTTCAATATGTAACTTGAGAGGGAGTGTTAAAGTTTGAAGATCCACGATTAATGGGTCAGTTTAATTCTGATTATTGGCTTGTGGAAAAAAAGCCAATCACACAATTAGTTGGGATAAATGATCAATCCATTTGATTTTGGAGGATGTTCTTATGTCATTAGATACAACATGGAACACAACTTTATTCCAATTCAAGAAAGAAGAGAGCTGTATGGGTATTGTGCTCTGTTGATGTAGATCAATATGGTGGATACGGTAGTAAAAACCTGCTTTTTATGTTTTTCATTAACTGACTAGCGTAGGACTTTGCCGCGTAGGACTGGGTGCAAAAATGGTGTTTTCAAACAATAGGAGATTAGGTGCTCAAAGGCTAAACAAAAAAAGATTTGCCCTAGAATTTAAATTTCATTACTTTCACTCATGGCTATTAGGAAGATTTTTGGAGCCTTCTTTCTTTTGTTTGGATTTCTATATGAAACAGGGGAAAGCTGTTAATGATCAAGAGATATGAAGGTTGTGCCTCTTCTTGCACCCTTTAATGCAAACAGTTAAGTTCTAAAACAAGAGATAAATTATAAAAAAAGTTAGTCGCATCCGCATCGTTCATGATTTTAGTTGTAGAAAGTAGAAACCTTGCTTTGTAAACTATAAGCCTGAGGTGTGGTGACAGACTTATGAAGTCAGTAAGGCGTAGAAAACAAACAAAGGAGGAGTAAATTAGGTAAATGAGAATTTCACAAATTCCTAATTATTAGAAGGCTCTGAAGAATTTGAATTAAACCTCCAAGAATGACATAGTTATGGAAATTTTGGCGTGATTGATCAACTATTGGGGTGAATTTGTGGCCCTGTAATATATGCACAATGACACGTATCAAAGTGGACAAATCTGAATTACCAAATCGAATAGAAAAACTTAGCACTCTTCTTGGAGGAGGAGCTAATAGACGTTGAGTATAGTCATCTTTTAACAAAGGATGGACTCTTGACTTTGCATTAAATTTAAGCGCTTTCCCTTATCCGTACTTATTCTTCATATCGTACCTACCCCTTATGAATATTATTTACCATGACCCTTTCTCATATTGGACGCTCATTCAAATTCACACATGGTTGAATTAACTCAATGTAATTAAATGATGCAAGTTTGTTGGCCTCAAGTATTTTTCTTTCTGTAGTTAAAACTTACATAAAGCAAGTAAAAGTAGTAGAACACCAAACATTCACTCACACACAGGTCTGTTGTGATGCGGAATAAAATTGGTATTTGTTTTATTTAGTAGTATTATATTGTTATAAATTTTAGAAGTAGTTGTTTAATTTTAATTAGGAATTTTATTTGTTTTAGAGATATTTAGGCTATTAGCTTTGATTAGTAGTAGCCCTGGGGCTTGTTCTATTTTGTCTTAGGGTTAGTTAGTTTCTTATTTAAATAGAGCTTTGTTAGCAATTGAAACCTGAGATTCATGGATTAATGATTAAGAGCATACTATTGTTTTTTCTGCTCTCCAACCTTTGATTCTGTTGGAAGCGACTTCCTCCTCCCCTTTTCCCCTTCTACTTACTGATTGTTTTATTTTGGTGTTACTATTGATTGAGTCGGCATCAAAATTTGTAACTAGAGCTGAATCTGATTCCCCTTGTCAAACCCAACCGATAATTCAAGGGGAATACCATCATCCGCCACCACCAACATTCGGCAAAGCTCGCCTGAGTGTTCCACAGGCCCAATCGCACTACACAAACACGATTTGGCTATCGATTGATTTGGTTAAAAGTTTGCGTCTCAGGTTCCTGTCCAAAAGTCATTGTTTGAATTTCGAGTCTAGGGGTTTTCTGTATCAAAAGTCATCAAAAACTTGACTTTTGATAATACCATCATGTTAGCCTCGACGACCGAGTCAAGACGCGTCAAAACAGACCCCGTACGCCCACCTGTAAACACACCCCTCATTAGTTCGCACCCTCCAGATGACCGTTAGTCTCTCGCAACACACACGTCGCCTCACGCCGTTGCCAGAATTAGACGCGAGTGACCTCACTCGCCCTAAAAGCGCCACACGTCGATCACACGCGTCACCCTGCCACGTCAGGGGCCCGTTAGCAGTTATGATAAAATTCACTTTTAAGCCCCTAAAATTTGAAAAATATAATTTGAATCCCTTCAACTTTTGATAACTTCAGTTTGAACCCTGGAACGGTGGATAAATTAAGTTTGATCCCTGAACTTTTAAAAATTACAGTTTTGAAACCCTAAACTATGGGTAAATTAAGAGGTTGGTCACTGAATTTTCTATAATTATATTTAGTTGCCTGAAGTTTCACTACATTTGTAGTTGGTCCCTAGGGTTGAATTACAATTCGTCAATAGAAGTTTTTTAGTATTCAGATAAGTCAAATTTTTTTTTAAAAAATTTCAGATCAAGTGGGGATCTTTTTTTGAAATTTAGATCAGTGAAAACATTGTAGAAATTGGCAGATCATTCCGTGGTTACAAGTTTGAAAAAGTGCAGATAAGTAATTAAAAGTTTTAAAAATTGCATAGCAGTAGTTAAAATTTAAAAAAATTTAGATCTTCAGTAAATTTCTAAAATTCCGAATCAATGGCGACACAATCTTAGAAATTATTTGTTTGGTCTTGATTCAGTACACGACCACTGAGCAAGGGCCGCTGCTCAACTTCTGCTGTTTTGTTCACACACTATTTATGACAAACCCTTGTTACCTAGATAAGTAACCCTAAGGGGGGTTGAATCGGGTTGTTTGACAAACTTTCTATTTAATAAAATGGATACTGCATGAAGAGGTTTTAAAATGATATAAAAAGCAGTATAATGCAGAGAGTAAATAAATATGAGCACCAATAATAAGAGATAGGGAAAGAGATTTAAACTCGGCGCTTTAATATGGTGTCCGGTCTTCCTGACCTACGTCCACGATCCTCCCCAACGCACACCACTTGAGTTTTCAATCCACTAATCCAACATCCTTGCAGGGGATCAAACCTTTACACCAAAAGTACACCACTCTTCTTCACAGGTGAAATTTCCTTCATCACACCTCACAAGGTCACACCAACCCTCTATATACAATCGACTGTAAATAAGATTGAGAATTCGCTCTCACATAATAATTCTCCTTTTTTGAGAAGGATTATACAAATGAAGCTTTTACATGATCTCTCTCACTAGAACTCCTTGTACGAATTAAACTTGAAGGCTCAAAGAAATTGAAATATATGAAAATGAAATGCTTTGAGTTTTCTTTGATTCCTCACTAGATTTCCCAAGATAAAATGAGACTAAGGAGAGGTATTGATAGCTCCTAGAAGAATATAAAACCGTTGGATGGGAATTTGAATTTGGGGGCTAGCCAATTTTTCAAT
>VIGQ01001860.1:52500-62500 GCA_009663005.1 Actinidia chinensis | reverse complement strand
CTCTTCGATGTGGCGAAACGCTTCCTCTTGAGTGGTTTATGAAGATGTCAACCCATTGAAAATCAGTAACTTATAAACTCTAGTTCTACATCTTTCTTTGTTGAAACATATCACATAAACTTATGTCTAATTTCAAGAAGTAACTGTAGGATACCTACCAAGTGATACCATATGTAGTGCGCCCCCTAGTTGGTGCATTCAAGTATGATGATATGCATGTATTTTTCAACTAATCAACAATCACATATGACAACATAATTCAGGAGTTGGTTTAAAAAATATTTTGCCAAAGAATATTTTCTTTTACTCTCCACCATGCAGTATAGATACCAATTAATACATAGGATTGTTAAGAAAAAACGATAATTTGAGGGTGAGTGAATAAACTCAAAAAGATTTTTGCATAAAACCTCAGAATCATTAAATTCTTTCATTTAGAAGGAGTTTTTGAATTTCCAAAAGTTTTGATAGTTCTTTACATCAATCAAAACCGGAAAAACAACCGCTCCTTCAGACATCCATACTTACATTTTCGCATATAAGCATAATAGATTGATTCTCAATATTTTCTTAATCATAATATCAGTACCTCAGCTTTTGTGATCATCGTATTTATCACCTACAAATCAAGATAACAATCAAGAAAGAGAATTGTTTTGTCGAGAGTAGGCATAGGAAATAATTTCAATCACAGTCCGACTATTCTTTTCTCACTATGACTCACTGATACGTATAAAGTAGATTTTAAAAATCCAAAAATATCAACATTGGTTTAGACATTCCACGTTCACGTCTGAACTCGACAAAATCTCTTATCGCAAGGGGGTTTTGTAAAAATATCCGCCATTGCTGTCCGTATGATATATTGAGTTCAATATCCCCCTTTTGGACTTGACTCTTAAAAAATTTATGTCGAATTGTAAATGTGTTTTTGTTTCTTGAGTGTTGTACTAGGATTCTTAGACAAATTTAGGAACTGGTATTTCACATTTGATTGGAAATGAGCAAAATGTAACCTAATCCTCCATTTGTTGTTTCAATCCATATTCATTGAGCACAAAACAACGTTCCGGCGGCCACATATTCGCCTCGCGGTTTTGTTTGATAAAGTCAACGTCATTTTGTTTCGTGCAGATCCATGACACTAGAGATTTTGGGGGGGGGGGGGGGGGTGGGGGGTTCCTAGGAATTGGCAAGTGCCCACACTTGTGCTCTTTCGATCTATCCTACATCCGTCATAGTCGGCATCGGAGAATCCATGTAATACCAGGCAATGCAACTCCCCTAGTATAGAATATTCCTACGTCATACGTTTCTCTGCGATATCTAAATATGCGGTTCACAGCACCTAATGTGATTCCCTTAGGCCATGATTGAAAAATCTAGCACATATGCATCACTAAACATGATATCCGGCCTCGTGCCGTTAATAGAGCAAAGAACCAATCATACCTCGATAGAGGCTTTTTTTTCATCAACATTTTTACTATTGTCATTCATATCTTTTGTCAGCTTTATTGATTGCCCATTGGGTGCCTAGCGGGTTTTGCTTCTATCATGCCCAAATCGCTTGAGAAGCTTCCCTTTGTGTATTTTGCTTGATTTATACATGTACAACCTTTCGCTTGATGCTTGATTTGGGAGTCCAAGGAGAATTGTAGCCTCCCCCATCATTCTCATCTCGAATTCTCCGTGCATGCTCTTAGCAAATCCTTTGCACCTATTCTCATTAGTAGCACCAAATATAATAGCATCAACATATATTTGCACGATGAGCATGCCTTATTCTTAATTTTTATAAAAAAGTGCATTATCCTAGTTTCCCTCTGCAAAACTATTAGCATTTAAAAATTTGCTAAGTCTTTCATACCACGCTTCCTTGGAGCTTGCTTAAGTCCATAGAGTGCGGTGAAAGTTTAAATACATGAGTTGGGAATTCATTATTTCTCAAACCCGGAGGTGTGCTACATAACACTTCCTTCCTCGGTAATAAAATCATTTAAGAATGCACTTTTTACATCCCATTTGATTAATTTGAAGTCCCATATCGCATGCCCAAAGTAGTAACATTCGAATAGCTTCCAATCTACTACGGGAGCAAATGATTCATCAAAATCTATTCCCATCCCTCTTCTTGACTAATCCTTGTGCACCAGTCTAGCTGTATTCTAACAATGATTCCGGATTCATCAAGTTTATTTCTAAATACCCATTTAGTGCCAAGATAGGATGATTTGGATGGCCGAGGTCTAGAATCCAAACTTGGGGCGTTCTTTTTCGAATTGATTTAGTTCTTCTTGCATAGCTAAATCCAATATTCATCAAATTCCCGCTTCATGACAATTTTTTAGGTTCTATTTGAGATAAGACATGCAAGCCATTCCCCACTATTTCTTAATAGAGTGTTTCGAGTAGTACCCCCTTTGATTGGATCACCAATAATGAGATTTGGTTGGATGGTTTGTGAACATATCTCCATTTTTTGGTAGATTTGAGCTTTTTCCTCCTCCTTTCCCCCCCCCTTGTTGCATACGTTGTTAGTATTCAAAGAAGAGCAGAAGACCCTTTATAAAAACCCAATAGGAAGAAAAGGAGGAGCAAAAACGGATGTCGACCCCAACAGAGGGGTAAGCAACAAAGCCCGAGACCGCCACGGAATCTAGGAAACAGGCGCGGACTCGCACAGCCCGGTCTTGCGGTAGGGAACCACTTCCACCAGCGGAGAGTCCCAACCATAAAAAAGGGAGAGAAGGGAAAGATTACCCTCCCTCCAATATTTAAAACAAACAAAAAAGGAGTAGAGAGCATTCGGCCTCCCTTGAAATATGACCCCTCCCGTCCGTGCCCTAAGGCGAATAGAAAAGAAGACCATTAGGAAGCAAGAGAAGTACGTACCTTGTCGCCAGATGTCCCTATAGTCCAAGTCGTCCAGCGTGGTAGCGCCCAATAGATCCCGACCCCTAACCTAGAAAACGAGCCGATACGCGGAGAAGTCTGTGTAAAAGAACGGACAAGGAGGTGGGAGAGACAAGTCAAGGAGACGACCCTCCCTAAGCGTCACAATGCGAAAAAATAACACCGCAGTCAAAGTAAACGAGAGAAAACCCCATCCAGGAAGCCCGTGTCAGGAAGTGGGGAATCCTTCCACCACCTTCTTTGCTTTGAGTTTTCCACTTGAATTTTTAATTTGAGGTAGTACTACCTCTAGTTATATTTGTTTTTTTTTTTCAGTGGCTTCTTCTCTTGAGTTCTTGAACTTTTCTTGAGAGATTCAATATTTTCCATGGCTTCTTCTTCTTCAATTCCCTACATTTCTTGAAGGCAGCTTGCCAGAAGGAATCTTTAATATTCATCAAATACAAATGCACGGATTCTTCAACTACTAAGTTTCCGTTTGTTTAAAACTCGAAAAGTTTTGCTTGTAATTGAATATCCTAGAAAATAGCTTCATCCGATTTTGAATCGAATTTTCCTAAGTTTGTCCTTCCCATTAGTTAGGACATATCATTTGCATCAAAAGGCATGAAAGAACCCAATTTTGGTTTCTTCCGTTCCAAAGCTCATAGGATGGTCTTTTTAAAATTGGCCTAATCATGGCCGATTTATATAAAGCATTCTGTGTTTCACCGCTTCATCCCAAAAGTATTTTGGAAGAGAGTTTTTTCGCAAAGCATTGTTTCTTCCATTTCTTCCAAAGTTCTATTTTTTCTTTCAACAATGCCATGTTGTTGAGGGGCCTAGGTGCCGAGAATTATGTCCAATTCCTAATCATCACAAAAATTTGAAAAAGACTATTTTCAAGTTCTTTACCATGATCGTTCTAATGTTGAATTTTTGAGGTGTCCTTTATCATTTTGAAGACGTCGCATAGTTTTGTGAATGAGGACAATGCTTCTTTTTGTGAAGCTAAAAAATGTTCCCCATGTAAAAATCGAGACAAAAATCATCTACAATCACAAGAATTCTAATTTCCTCCAAGACTCTTGTCTGAAGTACCAATTAATTCCATGTGTCAGAATTTTGTAGAGGCCTAGATGTAGAAACGATATTTTTGACTTAAAAGAACTTTTGTTTGTTTTCCCCTTGTTGACATGCCCAACACATCTATCTTTTTCAAAGAAACTTTTTGGTATCCCTCATACCAATTCCTTTTTAGCAAGTTTTGAAATAGATCTATATGAGCATGCCCAAGCCCTTCTATGTCCTAGCCAACCGTTGTCATTCAGGCTGATAAGCAAGTTTCCATTTGTTGCTCAACGTCATCAATTTTAAAAACATATACATTTTCAATCTTTGACAATTTTTATTGAATTTTTATCCTCACTTATAAATTACAATCAATTAAATAATAATATTATTTAACAAGTTTTATCTCTTTGACTATTTTTTATGGTGCACATATTTTTGTCCGAAAGATGACTTTATTTCCTTTAAATCACAGATTGACTAATACTAAGTAAGTTTATAACTTTAATTAAGTCCAGCAACAGTAAAACATTTTCTTATAATAGGAGAAAGGTTCCTTACCCACATTACCTATACCTATGAATTTTTCCTTTGCTATTGTTCCGAAGGTCAGAATCCACCATTCCTTTGGATTGAGTGAGGCGAACATGGATTTGTTCTTCCGTCATATGTCCTGAGCATCCCTATCCAAGTACCACCTTCCTTTTCCTTTGAATTTACTTCAAGCAGACCTTATACAAAGAGCAACCATTGTCTTTGGTACCCAATCTTTTTGGGTCCTTGAATGTTAGTAGCATTTTTCTTCTTAGGTCCCATTTGTGTTTTAATCCTTTCCTAACACATGTTCTTCCACATAGCATGTGTGTTTAGTAGGCCCTTCGGTATTGCAAATATGTGCCATGAAATTTTTGTGTCGAAAAAGAGTTGATCAACAAAGATATTTTTTATATATTTTTGTTTAGTTTAAGGTATTGTGTCCCCACATTCCCCGCACGATCAATATACACATCTTTGTGATCCAAGAAGTAGATCCAAATGCTGTTGGACCTTTTGTAAATTTTTCAAGACATTTTGTAAGATCTAAAATTGTAATCATTAATTTCAATATTTTGACCTTGGGCACTCATTAGATGCTTCTTCAAGTTTTCTATTTCAATAGAAAGTGAGGCAATTTGTTTTCTAAAGCATGCAATTTGTTTTTAATTTCAATGATCCTCAATAAAAGATCATCCATAATCCATCTGGTAAATCCTTTAAGGAATTGGATTCGAATGTTACCCTTCATTTTTAATTATCTTCTTGAGGCAACAAGACACAAATTTCCACTTCTTGATCCGTCGACTCATCATCGGATGTGTCCCAACACGTCACTTTCTCCTCCCCAAGCCGCAAAGCTTTCGTGAATTTTCAAATTTGATATTTCTCTTATCTCGGCGTGACTCTTTTCTTGGATTTTGGGCAAGTCAACTTTCCATGTGACCGGGCTTTTTGCATTCAAAAAGCAAATGATGGAGTCCTTCTTTTGTTTCTTCATTTTTGTGAAGTGTCGTCGTCTTGTCTTCTAGGAATTGACCCTTTTGCACATCTTTTTAAATCTTCGTGTAAAGAGAGCCCTACCCCCCCCCTATCTTCAGCACTTTCCGCATCATGTTTTAGTTCATCATTGTTTTGTGATGATTGGGTTTTGAAGCAATTTCTTTCTTTTCTTACCCTTCGTCCTTTTCCTCATTGTCTCTTCAAGGTGATTTATGTGTACATGAAGATCCAACACTCATCAAGACCCATTTTTGGGAGGTCTTGTGGCTTCTCAATGGCGGTAACTTTGGTCCCCATTCTTGGTAGACACCTCAGAATTTTTTCTCACCATTTCGACATTGAGTATAAACTTTACCGAGAGACCTTTAATCCATTATAATAAATATCGGTAAAACTAGTAACATTTCAGAAATCGTTTCCTTGATTCCATGTTAAATAATTTTCGTGATTTATGAACTAACATACTTTTTTTTGATCCTTTACTTGAAGGGTCCCCCTCATGGGTTAACTTCTAGTTTATCCAATTTCCTTAGCCGTTTCACAACCGGATATTTCTATTGAAATTTCGTTTACGTCGAAGGGACACAAGACTAAAGTGTGAATGGCTTTACAGATTTGTACATCTTTTGTATCTAAGATATTCATTCTGTTTTGGGTTGAGTACCCCTCTCCACTTTCAGTTAGTTTTGTTGTAATAATATGGTTCCATTCTCTATCAGGTTCCAACAGGCAATCATTTGGCCTAATATAAATTTCATTCTATTCTAGCCTTCCAAAATTATAATTACTACCGGAGAATAGTGGGGTCTATTTATGGGATTGGCTTCGGCATCATTTGTTCCTATTATGGGGCCATAGATCTTTTTTACTCCAATCGTTAGATCCGAACAATGTAGAGTCCTGCTCGATACCACTTGTTACCTAGATAATTAACCCTAAGAGGGGGGTGAATAGGGTTTTTTGACAACTTTTTCTTTATACAAATTATACTGATTAAGAGTTTAAAATGAATATAAAGCAGATATGCGATAGTATAAATTGTAGCACATAATAAAGAGATGGGAAAGAGATTTACACTCGGCGATTTAGGTTGTTTCGGTCTTCCTGACCTAAGTCCACATCCCCAATCACACTAACCACTTGGAGATTTTAAAATCCACTAATCCCAAACCCTTGCAGGTGTAGTTCAAACCTTTACCCGCCAGAGTACACCACTCTCTTCACAAGGTGCAAAATTTTCCTCACACACCTCACAAGGGTCACTACCACCCTCTAGATACAATCGAACTGTAAATAAGATTTTAGATTCTCTCACATAATAAGTTCTCTTTTTTGAGAAGATATCCCCCTAAGCTTTTAAAATCAGGATCTCTCATCTCTCTCACTCGACCTCTTGTATGAATTAAACTGAAGCTCAAGGAAATTGAATATATGAAAATGAAGAATGCTTTGAGTTCTTTGATTCCTCACTGATTCCCAAGATAAAATGAGAGCTACGGATATTTATTTTTTGTGATAGGGCTTCGAGGAAGAATATAACCATTGGAGGGAATTTTTGAATTTTGGCTAGCCAATTTCAATTTGAAACACATTTTGCAAGTCAGAAATGTGTGCATTCCATTTTTTTCAAAAGTTTGTAACCACCACATTTTTTCAAGTAGAAATTATTACTACATTTTTTCAAAGTTCCCAACCACATTTTTCAAAGTCATGAACTTGGTGCTGTCATTTTTCAAAAGTTGCAACCATAAACATTTTTCAAGTCAGAAATTATTACTACCACTTTTTTCAAAGTTCCAACACATTTTCAAGTCAGATTGTGGGCTACCCCACCACCCCCCCCAACTTTTTCAAAGTGGAACCCAAATTTGCAAAGTCAGAATTGTTGGCTAACATATTTTTCAAACTTGGAACCCAATTTCAAGTCAGAAAATGTTGCTAAACATATTTTTCAAACTTGGAATCAAATTTTTAGTCAAGAAATTGTTGCTCTAGCATATTTTTCAAAATTGAAATCAAATTTTTCAAATCAAAAATTATTGCTAGCCCATTTTTCAAAATTGTAAGTCAAATATTCAAAGACACATAATTTTGCTGCACATTTTTAATAATCTAAGTTTTATGCACTTTGTGTAATTTTTTTAAAATGCATAAGGATATTACGGTCATTTTTTAGAACCTAAAAATTTAACCATCAAGAGCTGGACAAAATACCCTACCCAAGGTTTCTTCATTTTTTTAGATCTTCAGTGCTTGAAGTTCCTTGTTGTGCAGTCCAAAGTATTTTCGGTTCGTTTTGGTCCTTGAGATGTGTGCTTGAACTATTTCTGCAACTAACATACTTGAATTAACTACTTGAGTCAATAAATATAAATTTTTTATCACAAAATATTTTCAACATAAATCGGATTACGCCATAAGGGCCCTACCACCACTTCTGTTCGACACCAACAAAATCAAGGACTCCTAATTTTTTCAGCTCTAGCAACCTGAACACATGGGTTGTTTCATTGTTGGTTATCACGACAGCCTTAGTTGGTCACTCTGTGTGTGTGTGAGAGAGAGAGGAAGTGGTATGTTTTCCTTGCTATTTGATGTGTTGGGTTAAAGATGAGGGGGCTGGATGTTGTGGGTGGTGAAATGGTGAGGGAGGTGGGTTATAGTGACAGTGCTTATTTGGTGGGGATGGTGGATGGAAAGTATCCGTTTACTTCTCGTTATGCATTGTGTAAATCAGTTGTTGAATCTAAATCGGGTGAGGAAGTTAACAACCCCATTCATTCTCATCTATCCGAAAATTATCAAAATAATTCGGCCTTTACAGTATGACAGAAACACAATGAATATGTTGGACATGATATTGTCGAACATTAGTATTTATTCAGATATTTTCAATTTTCATCTTTCTCTTTTTTGATATTACGTTTCATTTTAAAGAAGAAGTCAATTATGGGACACATCCATACTATTAAAAGGCCTAAAACATAATTTTTCCCTTTGTATGGTCATGTGAAGTGTTCACAGATTATTTTCGTCCACAATTCTAACGGATGTGGACATGACGTCCACATTTGCTACTGTCACCGAAGTTTAAGGTACAATCGTTCACCTTAAAAGCTTAAACCGCTGAAAGTAGAATTCAAAAAAAAATGAATAGGGTATAAAACACAAATTATCCAATAATATCCATAAGCATTGAATTAATGGAAATATTTTATCATTCCTATTACAACACCTTTACGAAGTCTCAATAACCCACATCTTAACATCTCCTCAATCGTAAACCACTAAACGCCTAGAATCTACCCCTCCACACTTCAGCCCACCTCTTTCACCACCTCTTGCCATCACTACGTACGGTTTTCCTCCTCTCTCTTCTTTCCCCCCCCCCCCCCCCCCCCCTCTCCTTTCTTTTTATCCTCCATCACTCATATTCTTCCTACCACAACTACTATCAATGCCATCATTCTCTTTTTCCCGCCCACCAGGTCCATTCCCTCTACGCCCCCACCATAATGAATTCTTTTCCTCACTTTCTCACCATTTAACAGGGCCATAATGCCCAATCTTAAAATCGCGAATTACTGTCACAATTACAAAGGGGCAACTTTATATGTATATGGGTGCAAGTGGATTATTGATAGTCATGTGGTGCAAATAGTCATATGAAAGTCTAGAGAGTGGTAAGTTGAGAAATGCACAAAGTCCATGGGTGCAAGTCAAAAATCCCTATACAACTAGTAAAGACCCAAAAACCTAAGGGCAAATTCACTATTTCTATGGATATGTGGGCAATACAAGTAAAAAAAAAAAAAAAAAAAAAAAACTTTTCCTAGAATTTTTAAAATAGCACCGGAGTTGTGTTTTTACTTTAAATTTTTTATCAACATTTTTTTTCCAAATCAGGGTGGGCAAACAAACAAACTTGCCATTACATTTAAGACTTCACATTTCTTTTCTGTCTAAATACACCCTTACAATAAATAAATATTCTATTTTTTCTCAAACCGATTTATGCAAACTAGTCCATTTATTATTAATTTTTTATTCCTAAGTATTTTTTTAAAAAAATAATTTATTAAATAGTTTACTTTTAAGTAATCCTATTAAAATTAGACTTAAAACTAAAACTTTATTTAATCAATAAACAATTGATGTGGGGTTAAAAAACATACGGCTATTGATATTCTAAGTCCGTCATGTCGCTTGGAGGATTACGTCGTAAAGGAGAAGAACTTGATTGTCCCCTCAACGTCACCTCGGTGGGGGATGGTGTAGTGATACCGGATTGTAAGCCAAGTAGAATACACGTTCCGTGTAAGCCGACATTGTTCACAGCTTGGATCGTAGATTCACAACGCGCGGATCGTCTCTCTCCAAAAATGAGCGTTGAACCCTGCAAACATTCAAACCAAGATAAACAGAAAGTCAGATCATTATGACAAAGCGAATGCAAGGTACATCTGGGAACCGAGTGAAAAAGAAAACAAAATTGTGT
>VIGQ01001860.1:42500-45000 GCA_009663005.1 Actinidia chinensis | reverse complement strand
TTTAATATATTTTTTTACTTTCTTTTTCTTTCCACAATTCATCTTTATTCCTTGACCCAATCGTTCATTTTAATATATATTTTTTTACTTTCTTTTTCTTTATTCCTTAACCCGAATATAATATACTTGAGATAATTTAAAGGAGATGCGAATTGTGAACAAATTACTGTAATGCCCCATATTTTTTATGTATGTATATATACATATACATATATAAATATAATTATTCTTAATATTCTAGTGTATGTGTGACTAATTAATAATTAAATATAAATCTTTAATTGTTTAGCTAACCATACTTAGTCAATCTAACACTAAGCGGATGTTTGATAACGTTGCCACTTTTCTATTTATGCGTTGTTTTCTATTTGTTTAGTTTTATTATTTTTTGCAAAACAGAAACTAAAAAATATTTGAATTCACCTTTTTTAAAAAAAAAACTATTGAAAATAAAAAATATGGTGGTGGTGGTGGGGACGGAGATCGTGGAGGTGGTGGTGGCGGCGTAGGTGGAGACAGTGGTGGTAGAGGCGGCGGTGGAGACCATGGCAGCGGACAACGGTGGTATGGTGGCAGCGACGATGACGACGGTGGTGGTGGAGGCGGCGGTGACAGCAGTGGCAGTAGTGGTTAAAGATGGTGGTGGTGGTGACAGAGATGGTGATGGTGGAGACGATGTTGTTGTTGTTCGTGGCAGCGGCGGTGCGTGGAAACGGCGGCGGAGGTGTTCACACTTAGTTGAAAATGAATTTTGTAAATAAATGAAAATCTACGTTTTGATATTTTACTATTTTAATAAATAGGTGTAGTAATTTTTGCCTTATTTTCAATTATAAATAGCAATACAATAAATTTTTATTACATTTATAACAAAAAAAACAATGAAAAAAAAACAAACATAAATTAAATAGCAACCACCCTAGATATCCTACCTATTTTAATTTCTCATAAAACCTTTGAAAATCACACATTTACACTTGGACTTAGTACATCCATCCATGTGCACCTCACACGCATACTTGCTTGCAAGGTTGGATTTATAAGAGTGAATGACTAGCCTTGATCTTGATTTAGATTTTTCTCATGCAAATGTTTTTTCATTTTCTTGCCTTAATTAATGACATTAATAAACAGTCACTAAACCTACTTATGAATTCTAACATTGGTTAACACTCTAAACCTACACCCATTACTTAAGTCTACACCCATCTAATTTACTCTATATCCCCTAAACTTTGTTTTTTTATCACTTATGGTGTCTATAGAAACTAGTATAGCTCTTTAGAGCCATTTTACTCTTGGAAATTTTAGGCAGAGAGAGGGGTAGAGAAAGAGAGAGTGGAAGGGAAGAGGACGGAAAAATAGAAGGATGCCACCACTAGCACCGCCACCACCCATTACTTCTAGCTTGCTTATCTTGCTTATTTGCATATTTCACATTCTTATGTTAATACATGTTTGATTAAGAGTAATAGTGGTGAAACTAACATGAATGCAGCTAGTTTGCTTTCCCTTTGTGATATGATCAAATTTATGTAAACTTGGTACATATGTTAGGGAACCCCCCTGCGCGCATTGCGGTCATGCAACGGAGCCAGCGATTAAGATTTTTTTGGTTTTATTTTTTGAAGTTGGGAAAAGCTATCCAGAGTACATTTTATGAATAATATGTTTTTGTACGAATTTCTAGAAGGCCTAAAACTAAACGAAAATTTATAATTTTCGTACTGAATGTGCTTAGATATGTCCATTGCATGTGGAAATAGTTTTAGAGGCCATAGAGGTCATTTGTTATTTTATTTTTCGTAATTTTCATCTCTCTGTCAAATCTATCAAGACGACGACTGTCAACAACAGTCAATTTAGAACAATCATATATTTTATAAAGAAATGAGTTTTAAGTGAAACCACTTTTAATAGTTAGATAAATGTGTTATCTGCCATAAAAAATTAATTTGGGGTGTTTTGAGTAAGAAATGAGTGAGATACGAATTTTTTTTTATCAAAGTGTGGCTGTTCTAGACAGCAGAGGGTATTTTCGTAATCTATGGAGTATTAGGAGTGATAAACAAGAAAGGTCAGAGGCATTTGATTTCTAAGACTTTATAAACTTTTTATATAGTTTTTCAATATCTTGTGACAAGTTTAAATAGGGTTTCAGTAATAGAATTCATGATAATATAATCTGAAAATCTGCTGGATAGTGACACTTGTACTTTTTAGATAACATGACTACTAGTTAGCTTATCGTGAGTTTAGTAATTGATTAATGTGGTGTTGATGGATTGTTGGGTTCATGTCGATGTTTTATTATTGCCTTTGGTTTCATTAGAGGACTACATTTATGTTAGGACTTTTGTGGTATGTTGATAAACTACGAATCGGGGTTACGCGGTGGATTTATAAGATTTTAGTTTAATTCAAGGTTTGACTAATAAATGTGGCGACTTTTTTCGAGGCAAGTCTTTGGTGTTGAATACTTGTTGAGTGAGAGGATCTC
>VIGQ01001860.1:0-37500 GCA_009663005.1 Actinidia chinensis | reverse complement strand
TGGTGCTAAACTTGTTGTTTTCGTGGGGGTGTCATGTAATCGTGAAGAATATTGTTGCATTCTTCTTAGGTTTTGGAGATTTTATGTGCTACTGTATAGTCGTTTGTTACATATGAACTTATAGAATGATTGATCCAAACTTTCTAGTGTATGTTGCTATATTAGTGTTTTTTCCGAAGATTAAAATGGCAGTTCTGATTTGGTTTTTTTGAGGTTGTTTATGTGCAACATGTATTACTTGTTTGTACATTATGTTACTTGTGGAATGGATAGATCAGTGACATTCTCGTCGGTTACTTTTATGGTGAAGTGTTTGGATTTGAATATAAAGGGTTCGGGAGTAGAAAAAGGGAAGGATGGTAGAAAAGAGCAAACCGAACCGACCGAAAGTTAGTTTGGTTTGGTTAGAGGCAGTCAATCGTTGTGGTTAGATTTTTCAAATCAAAATTTTTTGGTTGTGTTTGATTTTATGGTCTCTTAAATCATTTAAAATCAAACTGAGCTGAATCGACTCAATTGGAACGGGGTCAGTAGCTCAACAAGAATTAGTTCGATTTCACAATTTTACGAACCGAAATTTTTGGTTAAGACTTGTTGATTTCTCTCAAAACGAACGATTGCCTCCCATAAAGGGGTGGAAGGATGAAAATTTCAAAAACAAATCTCATTCCTTTCCTTTATTAATCTACAAATCCTTGCATAATTCAATGGGGCGAAGAAAGGTTGAGTGGTGGGCGGGCGACTGTGCTTGCCTATGTTATTTTCGCAGAAAACCAGCATGGGCCATGTCCAGTAAAGACCCGTGATTCCACTCTCATTTGGAAAAAAAGAAAAAAAAACAAGACATAAATCAATTCTAGGTTGGAGATCAGCAACACTGTTCGTTTTGATTAGATGAATTAATACATGTGTATTTCTGTCCATTTTCTGGACAAAATCGCAGGGTTATTGCAAAAAAAGTTGTTTACGATAAAAATTGATAAAAATAATAGTTAGAGGGACAATTGCAATTTCTCAATAGTTTACGTTGGTAAAATGTAATAAATCCAAAATTACTAAGGTTGTGTTTGGGTCTAGATTTTATGTTTGTGTTTTTAGCCTTTAATTTTTTTGGGTTTTTTTGTTTTTAATAATTTTTTAATCGTTTGATAAATTTTTTTTTTACTATTTTTTCTATTTCTCTTGATCACCTGAGTCCGAAAATTTATAATTTCTTTATCTAATTTGAAGAAAAAAATTCACTAAAAATTTAAAAAATTATTTTTACTTGATTCACGAGAAACCGAAAAAAATAACAATTTTAGTTAAACTGAAGAATGTTTGCACTAAAGCGAAAAACATCAAAACCCAAAGCATAAAAAATTATTAAAAATAAACAAGACAAAAAATCATACATTTTTCCATTTCACTACTCATAATGCTAACATACAATGGTATAAGGGTGTACTAGGTTTTTTGATTTGGAAAAAGAATGATGGTTTTGGTTGTGAGGATTAGGGTTTTTTGTGGCAGAGACGGGCAATTTTCGAATCTAAAACCCAATTCTTTTGACATAATTATAAATCACCTTAATTTGTTAGTGAAACTAGCGGAATAGAGAATCTTAATAATATTTAAAAAAAATAGTTTATTAACATCTTTTTGATAAAGTTTAAAAACAAGCAAGTCATTGATATTTTAAAATCAGTCTCTGTATTTATTAAACTACAAGGAGACCGGTGTAATTTGTTCCTAGGGTATTAAGGATGTGTTTTCGGATCAAGAATTTGGTAAGAAAAACAAAAAAAGAAAGCAAAACATTACACGATTCATGATCTCAAAAGTTGTTTCTCAAATTTTTCCTATTTTTATTTCCTTTTCTCGCCAAAATTCTTATCTAAGTAAGACCTATCATCCGTGATCAATTCAAGATCAAAAAGTAAAAACAAATGGGTGAAATACACTGACCTCCCTGAGTTTTCAGGTTATACAGAAGTACTAGTTTGAAAAAATACAATGACCTCCCTTGAAGTTTGAATCTTGTAACAGATTGCCCCCATTTTACAACAACCACCCCTAAGATTTTGGGTTAATACACAAAACACCCTGACGCAATTAATCCGTTAGCAAGATTGACTGCCCATCCATACGTCAGCTAATAGTGGTTTGGAATCACATATATGTTATGTTTTTTTTATAAAGTTATGATATCTCCACAAGAATGTTATTAAATTATCAAAAAAAATAAAGTAATGACCCTTAACTATTTTAATTGTAATCTGTTATATCTTTTTTCGTTATTAGTCTATTAAAATAGGATGAAAATCGATCACTGGTTGTCCATGTGTTTAAAATAAATGCCCTTAATGTCTAAAATACTTTTAATCAACATCCTTGTGGGCCTCTTGTAATTTTATCAAAAAATGACATATATGGTAATTCCAACCACTAGTTGACATCATGGATGGATATAGAATAATTTTATCAAAAAGAATACATATATGTTATTCAACCACTATTCACTGATCTCATGGATGAACTCAGTCAATTTTTGGCTAACGGACGATTATGTCAGGGGTGCTTTTGTATATTAATCCGGAATCTCAAGGATGATTAGTATAAAATGGGGAATCCCTTCAATTTCAAACATCCTGATTCTCAAACACATGGTGTTTTATGATTAACACTCATTCCTCAAGAGGTCAGGTTTTTCACCCCAAACAAATTGAATAAAAGAAACAAGATAATATAAATATCCCAATACCTCTAATTTAATGTTCAAACCCGAAACCTTCACCCTGGTTATATCCGAAACAAATATTTTAAAGCTCTGTTTTTGGCACTAGTTTTTTTATTTTATTTTTATTTTTTTTTTAAAATAAGTAAAAAAGTCAATCAGAGTTGGCTTTTTTTTTTTTTCTTTTTTTTTTCTATTTTTGCTTTTTTACTTAATTTTAGCTAAAATAAAACCCCAAAAATAAAAATCAAAAAATCTTGGTCTTTTATAACACTTTAAAAAAAAATTACTTGTATAAAAGCATTAACAAACAGCCTAAATTTCCACTTTGAATGTTTCATATAAATATTGTTATTAATTAAATGATAACCATGGTGGGGGAGGTTCGGCTTTAAGCTGAATTAGAACAGTTTAATCACTTATCTCGTGTCCATCAATTGAAATTGGCCCCGGTTTGCCTGTCCTTCCCAAAACTAAAGAAAAGAATCACGAAAAAACACCCACAGGTTGACCCTCGTAACAAATTAAAGACCTCTATTTTTATTTTTTTCAATTTTACATTTATTTTTTTATCAACAATTTTTTGCACTTAAATTCCTAGCATTTAGTTTTTTATTACTTTTTGTTCAATTTTCAATTTCAACATCCAGTTTTTTTACAAATAGTAACCAGCTTACTCCCAAAGAAAAAAGGATTAACCCCCACAATATATATCTACCTAAAAATATATAGAAATAATAAAAGCATAATACATGTGTAAATTGCATAATATTGAGTAGAAAGAATGTGGTTTTTTTTTTTTTTGTTTTTAATTGAAAAAGTGCCCTTTTCGTAAGGGCAAACTTAATGGGAATTGATTATATTGGATAGGTAACAAACAATCTAAATCTAATTTAATGTTAACAATTTAATTTTTTTTTCTAATTTTCCGTTCATAAATAAAAGTTGTGGTGGCGGTTTGGCGTCATTGATGTGGTGGTGACGATAGCGACACTTAATATAATTATGTTGGTGGTTGTGGTAGTAACAAAAGGGGCGATGTGATTATTGTAGTGGTTGAATGAATGATGTGATGGAGGTATGGAAATGGTGGGATGGTAGAATGGGTAATAAATGAGGAGGTATCGGTGGTGATGTATAAGTAGAAGGGATGGTAGTAAAGATGGATTATAGTTGTAGTAGTGGAGGGTGGTGCTATGGTGATAGATGGGTGGTGGATGGGTGAGAATGCAAGGGTTGCGGTGGTTAAATGGTGGTAGGTGGAGGGATAGTTGTGTGGTGGATGCAGATGGTAATAGTGGGCGACGGGGTAGAAGTGGGTGGTTTCGAATCCGTGGTAGATGTGTGGTGGTTTTGATATTGGTAGTGGATGGCTAGTAGTGGTAGTGTGTGGAGGTAAATGGTGAGTTAGGTTGGTGCGGTGACTACAACGGTAGAATGGTTATGGTTGTGGGGGAGCCTATGGGGCAACATAGAATGGTGGTGGAGGGTGGTGGCTGGCTTGGAAACGGCGGTACTGAATGGCTAGTTGGTGGTCATAGTACGTAGTATTAGCGGAGGTGCAATGATAGTAAGGGAGTTTCATTGTATTTTACAAACTTAGTTGAAAGATAGTGTATTTTATTAGAAACTAGTATAACTAGTGCATTTACCAAAAAATAATAACAAAAAAATAAGAAAGGAAAATTACAAGACGAACCCCAATGTTTTGGTCAAATATATTTAAACTCCCACATTTGAGAAATTACAAAATATCCTTATAATTGACGGTGTCCAAGAGCAAGGTAAAATGACCAATATCCCCGTCTCTTTTCACTAATTTCTTAGTGTTCCTCTCTCTCTCTCCCGTTCTCCGCCATGTCCTCCCCCTTTCTTCCTCATTCTCTCCTCAACACTTCCAACATCCGTGCGCACTACCATTGCCATCACTGCCCACACACAAACAACCCATCCCAACCCCCGAATCGAGGGCCAACCGCCATCATTGTCATCGCAATCACCTACCTTTAAAGCAAACAATAACAACATATTGGAAGCAAAAAGAATAAACATTGGAGTCAGCTCTTGCTCTCCGCCACTATCCTAAGCCACCACTGCCCCTCCTCTCTCCTCCTCTCCTCAATCGCCACCACCAATAAAGGACTCAAGAGCACACCGCCATCGATCATTGTGGCTGCAAATTGAGCACCACCCGGAGCCCATTTCTACTACAATCCATCCCCTTCTACTACAACCATTACGGTCCGAAATCGCACCTCCTGCTACTTGTGGCTCCCAAGTAGCATGGTTTGAGGAGGTGTTTGGCTCCCTCTGCGTAACTGGGTTACCCTATGAAGTTGTAGGTTGAAGGCGACTGCCACCTAGTGTAGATTTCAAGGAGTTAATTTGGTAACCTAAAGTGAAATTGGAGCCATGGTGATGAATATTGAGGGGTTATTCAAGAATTGAGATTGGGGGTAGTTCCATGTTTTTTTATAAAACCAATTGGTGAGAGAGTACAGATAAAGGAGGCTTTGTTTTGGGTGGGTTTGGTTTGTTCCTTGGCACCTCTGGCTTTATTGCTCAGTTTAACTCTTACAAGGGTGAGAGAGAGAGATAGAGCAATGGTCATGGGTTCCAGCAAATGTGAGAGAGAGGGAGAGAGAGAATGAGGAGTTCCATATCTGTTTTTTTCCTTGCACCTCTGTTTTTTCATTTCTCAACCAACTATTCAAGGGCGTTCGAGAGATATCCATGGAGTTTCATCAAATTGTTGAGAGAAGAGAGAATGAAGGAGGCCAACCTTTTTTCTTATTTTATTTTATTTTTTGCATTTGCAATGCTCCACCCACTATTACAATGGGAGAGACTACAGCTCCGTTTGGTACCATGAGCTTTTCGACTTTTTTTTTTAAAATTTATAAGGTCAAAAAAAAAAGCTAGAGTTGGTTTTTTTGTTTTTGATTTTTTGTTATTGTAGTTAAAGTCGTTTGAAAAGAAAAAAAGCCAAAAAATTCTTAATTTTTTTTATGACAGACTTAAAAAACTTAGTGTTTAGCACTATCAAACGGAGCCTAAAGCCACTAATCCACCTCTGTGTTTTTGTTTTTTGTTGCACTTCTATTTTTTTATTGCCATTTAACTATAAAAAGGGGCAATATGGGCATGTCAAAATGCTTGGGAGATGACATCAAGACTTCCATCTAAAAACCTTAACGCGAAACTTCAATTCACAGCAAGGGGGTTAATTGTTAATGGTGGCTATTAACGTCAAGGGGTGAGTGTGTAATTTATGAACAAGTAGAGGTTTGACTGTATTTTACTAAAACCTTGGACGGTGGTATTTGTAATTGCCAATAACAAAACGTTTACTAGTGGCGTCCAAGTCAGTCCGTTTCCAAGTAGTCTTTCATTCGCTGCTGGATCTCTCTCATTGCCTCTTACAGTCCTCACACTCCCTCCCTCTCGTCTCAAACCCCTCTGTATTTCTTCTTCTTCAAGGAGAAGGAGAGAAAAAAGTGGTAATCATCGGAGAACATCTGATGAGAATTATCTGAGCAAATAACTTCTCGTTCCGGCAAAAAAACGCGTTCGGAAGAAGTTCTAGAGAGATTGGGGCAGTCTTGAAAGAACAAGGACCAAAAGGAGATTTCGCTTTACGGCCAATCCTCAGCAAGAGAGAAGAATTAGCACAAATGCGACGCACTAACCAGGTCTTATCCCTCTCCTCTCCTCTCCTCTCCTCTCTCTCTCTTCAAAAATAGATGTTAATTATTGAAATTCATATAATTCAAATCTTTTAAAAAAATCTAAATAAGACGTATCTAAACGGGGGGAGTTAGCTTTACAAAACAAAACAACGGAGATGATTTCCGATGCTTCTCATCCGGCTGCCTTGTCCCCATTATAGACTTCTACAATATTATTTTCCTGGTTTAGGTTTCCTATATTCATCTAAACGCTTGGAAATAAGATTATCTCATAACTAGATTGCTCGGAATAAGATTTCCATTTTCCATTTCCTCCATTTTCCTCACGATGTGGTCATTGAAACATAGCCTTCCGTATGGCTATTAGAATTATTGCATTTGGAAATTGATGCGGCCTCTTTTTTCTCATGGCCTCAAATACTTAATGTATATTCCTCTTTCCACCTCTACACTTTATACCTACTTCTCACTTTGCACTCTCACTTCAAATGTAAGTTGAAGCCTGTACCCCTTTTAGTCAGTGCATTTTGTTAACCAGCTGTTTAAAAAAGTGATGAAAACTCCATGATCCTCAATTTGGGTTATAAAAGGTCCCCTGACTTGTCAGGGTAATATTGCTCTTGTGCTGTAAATTGAGGACCAGGGTGAATTGAACTTGTAATAGTGGAGATCATCTGCTGTCTTAGATTGTTATTAAATGTAGTCATGTCTTAGATGGTTTAGTCATGGTCATTGCTAAATGTATTCATGTCCTCAAGCTACGTTTTATAAGCAAGTTTGAATTACTTTTTTGTTGTGTATTGGGCAATCACACCACAGTTGTCCGGTAAAAGTTTGATTATAGTAGTTTTTGCACAATTATAAATTTTGACTTTGATGATAACTTGTTGAAATTTGCCCACAGAACTAAATCTTGGCTATGAGGATGGGTCTTTTTGGTTCATATACAAAGATCTCAGGCCGCACATTAAGAATCCATTAAAGGGGGGGGAAAGTTCGGATTTCTATCGGTGAACAGAACGAGTGAATAGTTCTGATACATCGTCTTTATGACAAGATTCGATTGGAATAATGTGGACACATTATCAATCTAACAACATGATATCTCCTCTACACCCCATTGCCCTGTGCCACCTTAACTATAAGGGATGTGTTTGAATTCTAATAATTTACCTTAATTTTACGGGAGATTGTTTAATATCTTGGTATGCGTAAAAGTGCATCTATTCACTTTCTTGTATTACTTTCAATTTAATCGAGCAACTGTGAGATTGAGAAACCGAATGTAAAATCTTTGAACTACATGAATTGAAACTCAATTGTCGTCTCTTCCCAAGTGTTGGCTGGAATTATTATAAGTATCATTTTGTTATCGTCTCATTCAGTTCCTTTATTCAACAATTCTCTATTCTTCCAGGAAAAATTGCGGTAGCTGTTCCGTTTCAAGCAGCATGCAGTTATACAAGTACAATGCGGTCTTATACGAGTCTTACTCATAAGCAACTCTTTTAACTCGTTTAAGTTTTTTTCACTCCAAATATTTGTGCGACTGTCAATTCAATAGGTTTTAGAGAAAGGGTTTGTTCGTGACAAATACTCGGCCCACAGGGGAGGTTTCCTCCAAGCTGCGTTTGGAAATTTTTTTGGGATGGGATATGATTCACCCATGGTAAGCTCACGTGATCACGACTACTTGAAAAGCTTCTCAGGTTGTCGGAAGGCATTGCACGAGGTCTCAAGTGTCTCACTAGACTGGTATTAGTCACAATCAAAGGACCACACCTTATGTTAGGGCAGAGAAAATCTTTGGTTCCAATTGTAATGAGATAAGCCTCGCAAGAGTTTCTGGGCATTTACATGGGGACGCATTGCATGACATACACTTATCATCTCTTGGTTTGTGCGGTAATCTCTATAGTTCTTGGAATTTCCATAGAAGGGTGGCTGAAGGTATCTATGATGCTTGGGGTCATTCTTGTTTATTCTCTGGTCGTTGTATTATGCAATCAGTGACTATCAAAACAGGTTTACAATTTCGGGGCGGGGGACGAGCAAGAAGAAGAAAACATTATACGTTGTTACCAGAGATGGAAGTAGACAAACTGCTCTATCTATGATCTGGTCGTGGAGATGTTGTTCACCTAATGACTGGAGATATTGTTCCAGCTATGGATTTCAGTAACAGGTTACAATTTGTTGTTGATGAGTCAAGTCAACTGGAGAATGTGAACCGGTGAATGTTAATGAGACCTGTCCCTTTTTGTTTTCTGGGACAAAAGTTGAAAGGATGGGTAAGGGAAAATGTGGTTGCATCAGTGGGCATGAAAAACTCACTTGGAAGTTGGATGGAGACTATGAATCAGGATTGGAGAAATGAGACACCACTTCAGGTGAAGTTGAATGGTATTGCTACAATTATGGGTAAGATAAGATAGCTTTAGCCTTTTCTTGCTGACTTTCATCGTGCTAAACAGCTAGATTTTTGGCGGAAACAGCAACTTCACAATGAGTTACTGGAGTGGTACAACAAGGATGCTTGAAGGCTGCTGAACCTCTGTTGGCCATTTGCAGGACTGTACTTGTGGTTGGCAATTCTGAAGGTATGCCATTGGCCAGGAACTGATACCTTGCGGTTGCTGCCAGAAAAAAATTAATGAATGAGAAGGCTCTTTTGAAGGCCAAATTTCTCATGGAAACAATGGCTTCTGCTTAGCAGTATCTGACCAGATAAAACAGGGACATTAACTACTAATCCGTTGGTGTAGTAGGTTGTGTTGATCTGAGATGAAAAGTATGTTGAATAAGGATTGCCCCAGATTTTCTGAAAATCTGCTAAATATGAGAGTGTTTTGGACATTTTTTTTGCACTCTATATTTCTTAAGTCTGGATCTGAGGTCGTGCAGGGAAAAGATGGAACCAATACTGTTTTAGGTACCCAACAGAGTCTGCTTTGCTAGGAATTTGCGCCTGACGATTGGAGGTCATTATTGATGATATATGCCACGGGATGAGATCTTGGAGTAGTGCCCTTCAATTCTTATCCAAAAGAAGGTCAGTGAAGGTTGCTCTTCCTGAAGGTGGAAGCGTGTTTTCTGCACCGGTGCCAGCAGAAAATTATTTTGCATGATTTGCATAAGATATTTGGAGTAATGAGATTGTGTGAGCATACTCTAAATGGAAAAAAGGGAAAGAAAAGTACTGGATATCATAAAGTGTCTTTTGCGTGGAGCCTGAGAACTCTAGCTTGGCTTTCAAGGATTGATGATTCACTGATGGCAGTAGTACTTGATGGTGACTATACACTATGGCTGTAGTTGGAATTAGTGATCCAAGTGCGGTCCAGAGGTCAAAAGTGCTGTTCAGACATGTTTGTTTAGATGATGGGATTGTTTTGGGATTACTGTACGTATATGGTCACGGGCGATAATATCAATACAGCTAAAGCGATTAGCTAAGAATGCGGTAGATTGACTGATGATGTTTAGCCATCGAAGAAGCACATGATATTGTGCTATACTTCTCGAAACCGTTTCAGGATGTTGATGCCAAAAATTCAGGTATGAAGTGGTGTATTTACGGGGTTCATTTTGTATAAGATGATTTTCACAGAATGAATTGATCTCAAATCTGTTCCCATATGTACAGGTGGTGGATCTAGATTCTCACCTGTTGACCAAGTTCACTTGGTGACCAAGTTGAAGAGTGAATTTGGGGAAGTTATTGCCGTCACGGTGATGGGGGACAAATGATGCTTCTCTGCACTCGTGCGCAGACGTTGGAATTGCCAGGGGCATAGCCGGAACAGAGGTTTGTTTCTTGTTGTGAATTAAAAAACAATGGAACTCTAATTTTGAGTCACAAATTTCATCTTTCTGCTCTCTTCGATGTGATTTTTCAATTTTTTTTTATCTCCATTTAGTATTTGTAGTCTTCCATGCTTCATTTCCGATTGTGCCAAGCCTGATGATTTTCAATGAGTATTGTACTGATGGAAATGTGCATTTGATGTTGGACCGTAGTAAGAGTGGCCGACCTAGAGCAAATGTTTTTGGAGCATTTGTGACCAAAATTTATGAGCAAACGATTCTTATAGGTTACAAGGCTTGTAACACTGAAGGGGAAGAATATTGGACTTGTAAGGAAAGCACGATTCTCATCGAAAGTTATTAAGACTATGGGGTCTATATTTTGTTGTAAAAATTAGTTGTTTTAAATGATGGGGGGTGGGTTAAGGTGTGGGCTTAAACCACGCAGGGACCAAATGATGATTTTTTCCACATTTTAAAGTAGTCACTAGTCATACTTTCTGATGTAGAACGAAAGTGAGAGGAAGAGGGGGAAGACGAACTCAAGGGCCACAACCCTCACACAAGGCCATATCCTAATCACTCAAATTGCTCATTAATCAACTTGATGATACAAGGTAGTAATCTTATTTATAGGTGAATATCCTAACTAAATTAGGAACAACAAATCATACTCCTATAGAAAGAAGCCATATATTCTAATTTATAATATCCTAACTAAAGGAAACAGAATCCTAACTAAAAAGGAATTAAATCGTGAATCAATAATTAACTTAAAACTGCAAAAAAACTAAATAAAATAATAAAAGAATAACCAATAAAAGAATATGATTATTAAATTCAATAATAATCATATTATTTATTGGTATATCCTTTAGTTTTTTTTGGGTTTGTGTGTGTATGTGGTGTGCTGTGGTGAGTTTGACTGTGCTGTCGGATTGAGACATGTGGTTAGTGTTCCTGACAATTGTGAAGAAGAGAACTCAAAGAGTTAACAGAAAGGCAGGAGGGTTAGGATCTTTCGAGGCCTAAGCTCTGATACCAAATGATGTAGGACAAGGAGAGCGCAAAGCAAAAGAAGAACTTAGGGCCACAACCCTAAACAAGGCCACTCCTAATCACTCAAACTCTCATAATAATCTCTGATATTACAAAGCTAGTCATCTTATTTATAGGCCAAACCCTAACTAAATTAGAAAGCAAAAATCATACTCCTAGTAGGAAAGATAGCAAAATATTCAATAAAATGCATTTTCAACTAAAGGAAACAAGGAATCCTAACTAAAAAGGATATGAATCGTGAAGCCCTAATTAACCTAAAACTAAAAGAAAATAAATAAAATAATAAAAGATAATAACGATAAAATAATATTGATTCATTTGCGTTCTAACGCAAAAATTTTCATTTTTCAGCTCGTACGAACGTTTTGGAGCATTCTCTCCTTTTTTTGGATTGTATGAAAGCAGGATAGAGCGTGTTCATACTCAAAAATGTGAAGGTTATGCATCTTCTCATAATTAAATCAATGCAAATGAAAGTTATTTTAACAAGAGATCAATTAAAAAAGTCAGTAGTAATTTATAATAATGATTTTAGTTGTAAAAATGGATAAAACATTATCTGTAAGTTATCACCCTTGTTGTGTTTGTGTTGGACAGATTATGACGTCTTAATTACAGCTGTAGAATCAAAAGGAAAGGGGGAACAACTTAGTCATGAGAATTTCAAAATTGTTAATTATTAGAAGCTCTGAAGAATTTGAATTAAACCTCAAAGAGAAAGAAAGAATGACTAATAGTTCATGGAAATGTGGTTATACTATCACAACTTGATATCTTCACAGTGATACCCAATGATTCGGGTGACCTTGTGCATGCTGTAATTAATCACCACAATGACAGTATCAACATGTACACAAATCTGAATACCTTATCCAATAGAAAAATTAGTCTCTTTCTGAGGAGCATAACCAATTGGAGGGGATAGTGAATCTTTTAAAAGAGTGAATGGCCTTGATTGCATTGAATTCTATTCTTCTTCTTCGACTTATTCTACGTATTCATTACCTAAGCCTTTTGAATATATTTACACTGAGGGCCTCTTCCCATAATTGATGCTCATTCGAATTCACATATTGTTGAATTAACCCAAAAGTAATTGTTGCAATGCAATTTTGACTCAGTATTTTCCATAGTACACGAAGGAAGTTAAAAGTAGTGATGCATACAAAAAATAGAAAACTAAACACTCACTCGCTACCTTTCTGTTGTACTAGGAAATGACTTTTACGTAGATTCCTTTTTCTTCATCTTCAGGTATTAATCCTGAGACTTAATTTATCCACAGGTAGCAAAGGAGAGCGCAGATGTTGTCTAATGGATGAAAATTCCACCACCAATTTGTAAATCTAATCAGGGTGGGGTGCGTTTGGCTACCAGAATTTCAACGCTTGTTGCAGTTCAAATGACGATAGCATTGTTGACTAGGTATTTAATTTTTTTCTGCATGCATCTCAGGTATCCCAGGAACCAAGTTTTTATAATCCTCCTTTATTCCCAGTAAGAAATTGCTATGAAGTGATTGCCATTTGTATTATTCTTTCTGTTGACTTTCAGGATTGCTCCTCTACTGTTGTTCAATTATTGTGGGTCAACAGGATCAGTGACATTCTCGGTGTTGTTGCAATGGTCACAAAACTTCCGGGTGACAGGTTAGAAGAAAGAAAAGAGCTTTCAACTGAAGAAAGAAACATGGAGCTTTTCACCAGTGCATATGGACGAATATCATTGGTATCAAAAGATTTTATAATTGACTATCTTGTCGTTCTAAAATTTGTGGGCTAAGGGTTCTGAAGCTCAGAGATGAGATGTCGCGACATTGTCCTCCATACGTCCATTATTCAATTCGTTCTGGCTTGCCAGGTATGAAGCAGTATCTACGCTTGATTAGATCTGTAAGTTGTCCCAATTTCTCGTTATTGTGCTTCCTTGATCAAATTTATTTTGGTTTTAAGTTATATTCGAATTTCTAAGGGGGCAGGGGGGGGGGGGGAGTCTCTCTCATCCTTGCTGGCATTCAAACATGTCCAACCCCTCATGGAATTCCTAATTCTCCATTTTTGTTAGGTGTCAAACAGTCCCAAAGAAACTATTAGTCCAAAAGTTTATATTTGCATTAGAACATGGTTAAAGCGGCACCGCGGACTAATAGTCCAATCCCAACCCTCAAAAAGTTTGAGCATTGGGCAATTGGTGATCGAACATGTCATCATGGCACCAATATTCTTTCTATGACAAAAATAATAAATGGCTAGAACTTTGCCCTTCGGCAGAGCACAAAAGGATTAATAATCTTACGAAATGCAATAGTAAGTCCATCTTATTCCTTATTTCTTACATTTGCAGGTGTTTAATGAAATACCCAAACAGCCGAGAGATGAGAGAAGATCAATGTATTCCGTGGCTTGCTGGACAGTGGGGGTCTTTGCGAATGGAATTGCTTGTATAGTTGGATGTTCAGATTGTGGTGTTGAGTTCTGGGGGGCCATTGCTCCACACAAAGGCCTCTGGTTGGGTTTATGGTTTGTGTAAGCGTTATAATTGGAATTTCTAAGAATGCCGGGTTACGTTTTGCTGAAATGCATCACTTGCATCGAAGCTTGTAGGTGCTATAAACCGATGGAAATGTTATGTTCAATATCTTGGGTCCGAGAAGCTTTGCAAGGCAAGCAAGACTAACCCTGAATTGCCCTACCTCGCATGCAGGCAAACAAATAATTGCAGTTATTGTATGATCCAGTAGTTCACAGCTACCAATGAAAAACACAAAGCAAAGAGGACACTAGCACGGTACAACCGGTCTATTGCTTCATGTAAATACCCCATATTTCCTTGGTGCTTCTACTTATGGAAATATGTATATAAATAGCCCCTCCACTCGGAGCACCACAAATGATTCTGTTCGACACCAGAAAATCAAACAACGCCGTGAATTTGTTTATTCTATTGAAACCAACTACAATGGATTGTTCATCATTGGTTATCCGACGGCACTAGTCTCTCTCGCTCTCCTCCCTGTGTGTGTACATATTGCTTGCAATTTTGAGGTGTTTTGGGTTAAAGGTGGTGGGGCTGGAATGTAGTGGTGGTGAAATGGTGAGGGGATGCGGGAACGGTGATGGCAATGGTGGTGGCTGGATGATTGGGGAAGGTTGGAGAGGGGATAGGGGATCTTGGAAAATATGCATTAATTACTCGTCGTGGGTTGTGTAATCAAAGATATCTATTTCGTTCGTTTAGTAATAAGAGATCAATTCCAAATCAACGTGAAAAAGTTGACGCCGTTCATCCAAATATATCTGAAAATACGAAATATTCGGTAATTTACAGTACGGACAAGATCAACATGTTCAGATCTACTATGGTGCCGTAATCAAAATGTTCGACAGTATAGTTGTAGATATAGTTTTTTTCGAACTACACAGATTTTGTGGATAAGTTTATTATTTGCGTCTTTAGTTGAATGTTTTTAATTGGTGTCTTTTTGTTTTTCGATATGACGTTGATTTTTTAAAAGAGATGAATCAATTACAAACATGTTCACATGTCTTAACCAGAACATCTTTAATTTTGTTCTTTTTTTAGTTATGAATAGTTTGTTCTCGTAATTTGTGCTCCAATAAATGAGTCCATTTGCGAAAAATAGTACATTCATTTTATTTTATTTTTGCTTTTGAACAATGTCCACATGTAACAATTTCCTAAGTTGGAACAATTATTTTGTTTAGCTCGTTTCTAATTTGAACAAATGACGAGGATGGCTTGATTTTGCTGTAATGAAAGATGTGGTTTTTGAGTTCATTATGGTCCCTTCTTTGGCTTGCTTTTACTCAAAACCAATGTTTACTTGTCCCTCCAAATCTATTATGACGTATTGATGGGACACTGTTGGCTTACGAAATCTCTTCTCTGTCATTAATTGGTGATCTTTTTTTGAATGAATTTAAGTGATTTTAAGAATATATCATATATTTTGTTTGTGTCTAGAATTTTTTTCATAAACATTTGGTCAATGTTGTGACAAAAATATATTTTTAGTGTATTCTTTTTTAATTTCCTCCCGAGTGTTATGTTAGTATTTAGTTTTGTGAATCCCTTCTCCGAAGATTTGGTTGTATTTGAATCTGTCAAGATCTAAATATTTTGGGCCAAAGTGTAAACAACAACATAGTTGGAGGAATGCGCTTCAATTGGGCCCTAGCAAGTCTTTCGATGTGGATTGTATTTCTAAGACGAGCGAAGACGATTTTGAGTTGCTCAAAGTGATCAAGTGGAAGAGATTGGCAAGATTTATATGTGATTTACTGTATACACAATTATTTTGAATTAGTGTTATCTTTCTCGAGAGATCCTGTAAATTTTCTCTTACTTTGGATTTTTACATATATCACGGTTTTTATGCTTTGATTATCATGATTATATAGGTTGTTGTTATGAACTCTTTATAGTTTAGTTGATTATTGGTTGCAAGAAACTTCGGGGCAATTCTTGTTTTGAGTAGTCAGTCTAGTACCTTCTTTATTTTAGTGTTTGTATTGCATTTCACAATCTAATTTAATTGGAATAATAAAACCAACAATATCACAATTCTCATTTTTATGCTATATGATTGCCGACTATGATGCAGCAGTGAAGAAATTACAAGACTATGAGGCAATATCCCTTTACCCCTTGTGGTTTAGACTCCAAAGCCTTCACGTCCGGTCGATAAAAAAAGCCAGAGAGCCTCCTTGTGGTTTGGCTATCTTGTGCGCTTTACTTCTATGTTGCGTTAATTATTGTTAACGAAAATTGGGGAACATGGGCATAAATGGAAATTGGCATGGAAAAATAGACATATATGTTGGATAGTTTATATACATTGGTGGGCCCAGTTCCATATAGTAAGTTTTGGACCATTAGATCTACATGATATAGAGCTCAGGTTATAGGGTCTTGGGTCCAAGTCTAAGATCTAAGGTTATAGGTCTTGGGTCCAAGTTCTCTCGTTGCGTCTCCACGTGGAGATGGATTGCATGTGAGGGAGGGTGTTGAATAGCTGTATATATTATAGGGCACATTTCCTATTGTTAAGCTTATAGGATAATTGGTGATCTAATATGTAAACCCCTCAGCTTAATCTTCTTTCTAAAACAATTTAAAAACCACCCTAAAAAACCTAAGCCTAGCACCAACCACCCCAACCACCCCTACGCCCTGCTCTCCCTATGAGTAAAGATGCCATGACTATCGCCATATAGAGAGACGAAGGGACATGCGTGCAAGTGGAGACCCAAAAACCCAATATAAATAAGTCCCATCAATGGATTGCCACCCCCCCCTCCCCCCAGGAATTACACTTGAACATTTTTTTTATGGCCACTTGGTTTCGACTGGATATTGGGTAAAAATTATATTTGTGCCGAGATATGCCCAACTTTACACAATCAAATTGACATAGACAAAATCAGAAATGAACATGGAAGAAGAGGGGATTATGACATTATTCCAAGTGCAAATACACCTACACGCATAAGCACATAGGTTAAAATTACGGATTATAATTGTGTTTAAAAATTGTGAGATTTGTTATTATCGCTTTTTAACCACTCAATTCCACTAGTGAACGTGGGATTGGTATCCCGAAATTGTCGGTCCAGGGGTGATATCGCGTTATCAAAAAAAAAAAAAGTTTAGTAAATATAATTAGAGGCGACTCTAATTTATATTTACTAAGTGTTTTAGGTTGGATGCCTCCATTTTCCGAACATGTATCCGAGCAGTTAATCGAACCTAATCTGTCCTTTGTTAAAAAAAAGTTTTGTTATTGTTGTCATCTTGACAACAGTTGTTAAAGTTGCATTACAACCTTATTCCAATGGTCATATTTATGCCATCCAACAATGGCACATTTCCGTCGATACAACTATGCCCGGCATTCCACCGTTCCAAACATAGTGCTTCCCACCGATCCAATAGTGGCACATTCTAGTCAACTTTTTCATTTCTTGGTTAAAGTTAGTCACTTCAAGCAACTTTTCAGTATGTCCAATGTAAGAGGGAGTGTTAAAAGGTTGAAGTCCCATATTAAAGGGTCCGTTAATTTTGATTTTGGCTTGTGGATAAAAAGCCAATCACACAATTGGTTTGGTAATTGGTATTCATCCCTTTGATTTTGGAGATTGTTTCTCAGGTATAGACCACAATGTAACACAATTTGATCCATCAACAACGTACGAGAGTATTCAATCCCTTTGTCTGTGATGTAGATTCATATGGTTGGACGGTATGAAAAACCTTGCTTTTTACAATTTTCATAACTGACTTAAACGTAGGACTTTGCTCCAAAACCACAGGGTGCCAAAATGGTTGTTTTCAAACAAATACGAGATTACGGTGCCAAAGATTTTGCCTAGATTTAAATTTCCATACTTTTCACTTGCGGCTACTATGAGTTTTTGGATCCTTCTTCCTTTGTGATTTATATGAAACCAGGGCAAAAGCTTGTTAATGCTTACAAGTATGAAGGTTGTGGCCTCTTCTTGCACCCTTCAACGCAAAAAATAGATATAAACAAATATTAATTATAAAAAAGTTGTCGCAAACAAAACCCCCTGAAATAGTGCATGATTTTAGTGTTTAGAAAGTAATCAAACATTACTTTCTAAATTATAAGCCTGAGTTATTGTGACATGAACTTCTGAGTCAATTAAGGAGTAGAAACAAACAAAGGAGGAATAAATTAGGTACATGAGAATTTCAACATTCTTAATTAACTAGAAGCTCCCCTGAAGAATTTGAATTCAAACCTCCAAAGAATTGACGATAGTTCTGGAAATTTTGGTATTTGACAAAACTATCGGTATCTCCAACGCGCTTAATCAAAACTATTTGGGTGACCTTGTGCCCCCAGTAATTAATTTGCACAAGGACATGTATCCAACGTGGACACATCTGACTACAAATCGGATAGAAACCTTGGCACTCTTTCTTGGAGGAGGAGCTATAGAATTGGGAGGCTAGTCCAATCGTTAAACAAAGAATGTACCTTGAATTTAATTCAATTTAGAGCCTTCCTATCCGACTATTCTTCGTATTGCATTACCGAAACCCTTTTTGAATATTATTTACGAATGAGCCCTTTCTCATATTGATGCTCATTCAAATCCACAATATGGGGTGAATTGACTCAATGTAAATGGATGGCAATGCCAATTTGCCTCAAGTATTTTCGTAGTTAAAAAACTTACATGAGGAAAGTAAAAGTATTGAGATATAAAAGTAGAAACCAAACAATTCAACTCACACCTTTCTGTTGTACTAGGAAAATGACTTTACTTTCTTCATTTTCACCATTTCATCTGAGTATCCGCCACTAATTTATCTGCAGGCTGCAAGGGAAAGCGCTCATGTTGTCTAGCAGAGACAACTCCAAACAATTATAAATATAATCAAGTGGGGACGTTTAGTGACCAGGATATTCAATGCTGATGCCGTTCAATGGACGATGAAGGCAGTTTGTTGTCTTGTACTTAACTTTGCTTCTGCATGCAATCTCAGGTATCCAGGGAACGCAAGTTTTTATAATCGTCCTTGTAATTCCCCAGTAAGAAATGCATAAAACCCATTGTCATTTGTTATTATTCTTTCTGTGACTTAAGGATTGCTCCTGTGGCATTCTTGGTGTGTTAGTACTGGTCACAAAACTCCATGTGAGAAGGTAGGCATATAGAGCCTCAGTGGAAGAAACATGGATATTTTCACCCCCAGTGCTATATGGAGGAATACAATGGCAAATTATTATCAATTGGCTATCCTTTTTTAATGAAAATTCTGTCAGAGCTTCGGAAGCTTAGTGGTGAAGATGCTGGTTGTGTCCTCCATACTTGGTTTTTCATATTCATACTTTGTGCTTTGCCAGGTTGCCATTATGTAAGAATTGATTGTATGATATAGAATAGCCAAATTCTCTTGTTGTGCATCCTTGTTATTTTTGTATGGCTTAAAATTTGTTTATGATTTCTGATTTCTAAGACCGAGTCCTACTCATAGTGCTGTCATATCAGTTCACTAGGTGCTTGCAGCATCAAAGCATGGAGCTTCAAGCACTTGTTTTTCTTCTTACTTTCTTTTTGTAGTGTGTGCGTTGTCAATAGAATCTTACTTTTCCAAACTGTTTGTAGAGTATGACTCTACAGAGAGAGTGAATAATGGATGAGAAATAATCTTTAGAAAAATCGGAAGCCTATAACCATCATTATAGTACCCACGGTAGCACAAACACAACCTATGACACCATCATATAAACTGCCTCATCAATAAGTCAATTAGTTAAACCTGTTAAATATGCTTACAGCCAATAAGATGCTTTAGTGCCAATAAAACCAACTTCCAAGTTCGAATCTTTCGGAGAACAGTCCAACTGCCTTGCATCTCACTACCCCTTTGGATCAAAAACATTCTTCTTTCAAAGACAGAATCAGAACAAGCATGGATAAAAAGAAATGAAAGCATAGTTGGAAGAGGAGAAAATCAAGTATAAGGAAACCACGGACTTATTGGTTGGCCAAAAACAAGTTATGAAGAAATATATGTTGGGACCCTTACTAAGCTTAAGAGCTGGGGCAATTGGTGATTTGACTTTCTGATCATGGCCCCTATAGTTTCTCTAAGACTGTGTTTGGATCAAGGATTTGGTGAGGAAAAAGAAATGAAAATGGAAAAGTTAGATGATCAATGTTCCGAGCCGTTGGATCACCAAATCATTGATCCAAATGTAGCCTAACGAATGTCATATCCCAAAAAGGTATCACCTATAGCTCAAAATGCACTATGCTTTGTGTTCCCGTAAGAGGAAGGAGAACAAAACATGCTTTAAAACACAAGCCACAAGCAGTAGTAATTTGGAACTAACCAAAGAACTTCTCATAAAGTGAGAATACGAAGAGAAAAGAATGGCCTTAACATTAAGGAATATGAAATGGAAAAATTATCATTATGCACGTTGACTCCCACAATTTGCTAAAGATGTCATGTCGTTGAGAAATTGTAGATTAATGATACGTCTGCTGCATGATTTTTATGTTGCCAATTGTGCAGAGCTGTGAAGGAATGGAACTGAAAATTACACCTATAAACATTGTCCTTGGGACAGAAGCAGACTTAACAATCTTAAAGAAATACAATGTACCTTCCTATTCTTACTTTGCATGTGTAATGAAATAACAGACGAGAGGTGGAGAAGGATCAATGTATTGCATGGCTGCTGAACATTGACAATTAGTTCTTCGCGAGTGGCATTGCTGTATAGTATCACGTCAGGTTGTTGCGGTGTTTTATTGGGCATTGCTCACACGGAATCCTCTGGTTGAACGTTTTATGGTTTGTCAGCCATAATAATTGGGCAATGCATCACTTCATCCAAGCTTGTAGCCGTTAAAATTGATGAAGGGATTTTAAAATGGTATACGACGTAGTGTCCAGGAGCTTTCAGGAAGACTAACTCTGAATAGCCTACATCGCATGTAACAGTAAATAGTTACAGTGATTTGTCTGGCATTCCGATGGTTTTTACAGATACCAATGAAAATAAAAGTGAAGATGACGCTCATGACGGCACAGCATCTTGGTTTCATGTAAAATTAGCCCATTATTCCCAGTGCTTCATGCTTATGGAAATTAAAATTTTACATATAGTATCCACCTCCCACTCCCAAAGTGCCATCCACTCGATCAGAAATCCATTGGCCAAAGGTGTCGTGACAGCACCGTTACTGCCCAAACAGGAAAGCCCACCACTACCTTGACATTCACCTCGGCAAATTTAGCCCCCGTGTTGCTTCATTCGGACATTGTTCTTTCGAAACAACGGTCTTGATTTTCAGTACACCAAAACGAGCAAGGGCTTGCTTCGACTTCCGCTTCGTTCAACACACCATTTCTGAACAAACCACTTATGTTCGACACCAAAAAAATCTGGACGCCATCAATTTGTTCATTCCTATTAAACGAACGACAATGGGGCGTTTATTGTGGTTATCCGACAGCATTAGTTTGTCACTGTGTGTGTGACGAGAGAAAGAGAGAGCGACTGTGTACGTAGACTTTGCTATTTCAGGGGTTGGGGTTTAAGATGATTGGGGCTGGAATGTCGTGGGGTAGTGAAAATGGTGAGGGGAGGTGGGTGACGGGTGATGGTTATGGTGGGGCTGGGTGATGGAAAGTACCATTTTAATACTCGTTATGCGTTGTGTTAAATCAGTTGTTGAGATCCAAATCGCGGTGAGGAAGTTGACCCGTTCCTTCTCATCTTATCTGAAAATTACAAAATAATTTGCTTGACAGTGTGACAAGATTAACACAATGAATGAATATGTTGGACATGATAGTTGCGAAAACAATTTTTAGTTTATTTATTCGGATATTTTCAAATTTCCATCTCGCTTTTGAATGACGTTCATTTAAGGATGATGATTCAATTTTGACAAGTCCATATGTATTAACATGCACTTCTTTTATTTTGTTGATATTCGTAGTATGTAGTATGTCACTTTTGTGTTTTTAGAGCTCCATAAAGTTGAACAATGATTTTTTGTTGAGCTCTACGTTTAAATGGTTTATTGTCTGAATTTTAAATTTGATAAAAAATTTTGAAATTTTGAATGGTATATGCCATTAAGTGGTGAAATGGCTAGAGTTACAAAAAGAATTATGGCTGACATTATCACCACTTATTTGCCATCATTCGTTGAAATGAATGAGAAGGCTCCCACTCCTATAGAAAGCCACTCTCTCTTTGTTTTCAAAATAAACAACAAGAACAATATTTGAGAGCACACACTACTCCAAGAGGGCTTTTCCTTTTAGTTTTCACTTCTCCATATAGAGAGAGAGATCAAAAACATGTTGTGAGTTCGACGGCCGGTTAGTGCGGTGCAACACTAACGGAGTTTGCTGTTTATCCTGGAGGGCGACGTCCATTGACTCAACGCACCGAGTGAGGGACGAATCAGCCTTAAGGAGATCGTGTGAAACACGAGACTCAGCAGATCGGTTGCGAATTCTTTCATCCTACTTTATTGTTTAGTATTCTTTTCAATTATATTATTGTAATGTGTTCATATTCAATGTAATAAACTTATTGTTGAATTTCCAAATTCTGTATTGTTTTCGAAATCAATTTATAACAATTTAAGGCGGATTCGTTTTTTCAAAGAACAAAGCAGAATTTTTTTTTGTTATAATACAATCTCAGGTTTTTTCTTCGTTCGGAAAAAAAAAAAAAAAAAAAAAAAAAAAAAGGGGTTTAACATTTATAAACGTTTATTTTTTAAAGGTGAAAAAAGTTGAGTCAGTGTCTTGTTCCAGATTTTTCAGATTTCAGTTTGATTTTAAATTTTATGTCGTGCTAAACAAAGCAGACTATTTTTCAGTTAAACGTCTCAGTTTCAGTTTATCTAAGCAAGTAAGTAGCTTAAGTTTTGTGCTGAAATTACGATTTCAATTCTGCTTAAAAAACTGTTTGGATTATTAGGTTTAATTTATGTCCATTTTGAATTTTAAAAAAAAAAAAAAAAAATTCGTCCAGTTTACAGCTTACAGAAGAAACGGTTCAGAAAAAAAAAAAAAAACACGATTTCAGTTAAAGCTGTCATATTAGCAGATGAAGATGCTGAAAACTGTTGTAAAGATAGAAAACTATCTTGACAAACAATCAGATTGCTAAAAACTGTATTGAAAAAAAAAAAAAAAAAAAAAAACACTGGTGAACAATTCTGAGTACAGTTCTTATAGAAACTTTATTGGTTTTGAATTTGTTTTATATATATAGAGCAAGAACAAAAACAAACACGTGTATAGTAAATTTTGAATCAGTAGTTTACTATTTTAAAATTACTATTCTGGTTATTACTGGTACTGTTTTAAAATCAAGTAATTTCAGTGAGATTCAAACAAATAAAATATAAAATATAAATTACCAAAAAATATTCCAAATGTAATGTTTTAAATACATATTCAAAATAAATCAATTTTTGTAACTGGAATTGTGAATTATTAGTTTTATCTGTTTCAGTTTAATAGTTTTAGTTTCAGTTTTCAAGAAATTTAAAAATTTTCGATTTTAAGTTTTAAAAAGTGGTGTATTTTAAAGTTTAAAATATTTCAATTAAGTGTTTTTTTTATTTTATTTTTAATTTTCAAGAAACTGAAAATTTCAGACTTGTAAAGTTTTCTTTAACAGTTTCGTATTTAAAAGTTTTAAATACTGTTTAAAAAAAAAAAATTTGAAAAAAACTGACTGAAACTGAAATTGTGTGAACTTTCTAGCAATATTATATTTATATATAATTTTTTTTTTTCAAGGATACAACAGAAACAATATTCTTGAAATATTATTTTAATTAACAGAATTTTTTTAAGCTGTCTTAAATTGCTCTGTTTGAAAGAAAAAAAAAAAATTGCTTATTAGCATATTTTTAAAAACTAGTTTGAACCAAATAGAATCAAACCACGCCGTACAGTATTTTCCCTGATTCAAAAACTTGCTTTCTCAGCAGATTTCTAAAAACAGTGTTGACAGAGAAAAAAAAGAAAAAAAAATTGATTCAAAATTTTTTAAGAACAGAATTTTATTGTTTAACAAATTGTTAGAAACTGTTTTGAAACACATTCTGAAACTGAAATTTAAAAGTTTTTTTTTTGTCGTACAGATTTAAAAGTTTTTTTAAGCGATTTTGATAAGGATAATTGTTATTGATTTTAAAAAAAAAAAAAATTGAAATGATGAAACTGAAATTGTTTGTGAACTTTTCTAGAATATAGATATATATAATATATATATATTAAGTAGTTTTACAAACCAGCAGTATTACCATTTATCAAAACAACGTAGTCAACTTACTGAGAGTTTGAAACGTTATATTTTACATATTATACTACTAATATTTATTTGAACGTTAGGTTATTTAAACCTTGGATTTGAATTGTTACTGTTTTCACCATTAATTTTAAAACTTACAAATTGACCTCAGATTTTCTAAAGTCAGTTACCCCTAAATTTTTTTTATTACATTTTACCCTAAAGTTTTAAAAAAAAAGAGGATTACAGATGGATCTCTAAATTCTTAAAAGATTGACTACGATTTGAAATTATAGTTTTTCAATATTTAGGAAGTTAATTACCAAATATATTGTTGTGAAACTTACACATTTTGGTTTTTATTTGTAAGGAAATCAAATACTTTGAAGAATGGCTATCTGAAGGACAATGTGGATGTGGACTTGTGGCTGTTGCTAACCACACCGCAGACTGGTGGAGTACCACTCCGGCGTACGCACATGGTAGTGCCCGCCCTACTGTGACCTGGAATGGGGAGAGACCCGAAAAGTTCATTTGACATAGATTCAAGTACTGGCAACAGAAAATGCTGGTTTACTTGACGACTCTAGGGCTTGACCAAAATATTTGCAAGAGGAGGCTCCTAAGTGTCCGAAAAGCGGAGCAAGATCCTACTACCCGTGGCAGCGGTTGTTTGCAAGCATGAACCGGGGGGACGCCTATGCAGAAAATATATTCTGATACGGTCTTGACAAGACATTGAACAATGTGTACAGTCCGCTTGCCTACGGCAAAAGTGTTGTGGGATTCACTTGACAAGGAAGTACAAGGTTGAAGATGCCGGGTGCCAAGGAAATTTCTGATTGGCTGGGTTCTTGACTTCAAGCTGGTGGAGATGATTCTAAAAGGGTCATGGCCCAAGTGCAGACTCCAACTAATCCTCATGAATAGAAGCCGAAGGCGATGGCTCTCATTGAAGAATCAGGTTGGAGTGTAATTGAGAGTTGCACGTCAGGGAGGGACTTCACAAAATATTGAGCAAAGCGAAAGGGCATGAGTTTAGAGGAGCTATAGTACGCTTGAGAATTGAAGAGGACAACCGCTTGAAATGACAGAAAGGGGTGGCTACCACAGAGTCAAAAGCCCAATGTGGTGGAACACAATCATAAGAATGGAAACCCAACAAGAAGAGAAAGCGCGTGGATCAGGGCAGATTCGGGGGGCCCAATTAAATCTCAAAAAGTTCGATGGAAATTGCTATATTTGTGGCCAAGCCGGGACATCGGGCAAATGATTGCAAAGCCGAGGCTCCCAGAGAAGAGTTCAGAAAAAAAAAGAAAAGCAGCCAGCTAGAGCTCACTTGACTTGAAGTAGAGCAGGTCAAGATGACATTTTAAACTTGGACCTATGTGCTGTTGGTGGTCTGAAATTAAAACTTGGTGGGTAGCAACCCAAGCAGTGGTGGGTGGGGACATTGGCGCTACACGCCAGTATGCTTGTGCACAGAGAATTGTTCTCTTCTTTCAAAGAGAACGAAGGGGAACAAATCCTACATGGGGAATTCTTCAAGTTTCCAAGGTAGTGGTCAAGGGACGGTCATATGAAGATTGAACGTCTGAGAAGCACTCACTCTAAACAATGTCCGGTAGTGCCAGACATTAAAAAGGAATTAGTGTCAGGATCATAGTAGTTAGCATGGGTTAGTTAGTCTTTGAGTCAGACAAACTTGAATGCTTAAGAATGGTTACATTGGAAGGTTTTAGGTTTCTGATGGGCTGTTTAAACTCAATTGTATTGTTTCCAATGTTTCAAAAATGAATAAGAAATGCTACCCCTGCTTACTTGCGGAGTCGTCTTATTTATGGCACGAAGATTTAGGACATGTGAATTATGAAACATAAGGAAACTAGTTAAATTGAACTGTACCTAAATGTGAAAATTAAATCCTAATACAAATGTGAAAAATGTGCGTGGAAGCCAAAATAGTCGAATTTCATTTAAAAAATATTGAAAGATCGACTGAACTCTAGAATTAATTCAAGCCGATTGTGTCTGTGATTAAAACGAGTCCAGACTAGAGGAGGAAAAAAGGTATTTTGTGACCTTGATGGATGACTTGTACTAGAACAGTTATGTTTACCTCATTAGAAGCAAGGATGGGCGGTGTGGATTTGTTTAAAATCTTCAAAATTGAAGTGGAAAATCAATTAAGCAAAAGATTAAGTTTTGAGGAAGTGATAGGGGTGGTAATATGACTCACTTTTGGTGACTTCTGCGCGGTGACATGGAATTATCCATCAAACTACTGCCCTTATTCTCCACAACAAACGTATATTGCCTGAACGTAAAAACGTACATTGAAAGAGATGATGAATGTTTATTGATTAGGTCTTGACTACCACAGAAATTGTGGGGGATTAGCAATTCTGACTTCTAATTATTATTAAAATAAAGTTACCCCATAAAAAATAGAAAAAACACCTTATGAGTTATGAAGGAAAGAGTCCTCTATAAATACTTAAAGGTGTGGGGGCGGGTCTTGACAAAGTAATGGTCCCTACCCAAAGAAGCAAATTGGGCCAAAGGACAGTGGACTGTGTGTTCATTGGGTTGCAACATAATAGTAGTGGCATATAGTGATTTCGTGTGTATAAGTCAGAAATACTTGACATTCATGAAAACAACAGTGATCGAGTCACGGAATGCAAGTTTCTTGAAAATATATTCCTTGCAAGAGTGCACAGAATCAAAGTATTTAAAAAGAACACTTGATGAAAATGTGGATTCAAAAGATCCAAGAATGAGGACAATGAAGATGAACCTAGACGTCGCAAGGAGGGCGAGACGTTAACATCTTGGTCCTGACTTTTTGACATTTTTTGTTAGAAGGGAGGCCTCAAAGCTTTTAAGGAAAGCAATGTTTGTCTGGAAGCACCTTCAATGGAAAGAGGACAGGTTAGTGAACAGTGTGAAAATTGAGTCCATCTTCAAAACCCACACTTGGAATGGTAGAGCTTCCTCCTGTACAAAAACCCTTGCGGATATAAGTGGGATATTCAAGAGGAAGATGAAAGCGGAGGGATCAATCAATTGATAAATACAAGGCGGACTTGTGGTCAAAGGATTTATAAACAGAAAGGGGTCTTGATTAACTTTGCACATATTCACTGTAACAAGGGATAACATCCATAAAGAATGTAAATAGCTATAGCAGCCGTTTAATAAATCTTGAAAAATTCATCAAATGGATGTTAAAACTGCCGTCTAATGGGAATTGAGGAAGGAAAATTTATATGGAGCAACCTGAAGGGTTTTGTAGCTCCTGGAGGAAAGAAAGAAAGTGTGCAAGTTGGTCAAATCTTGTCTGGATTGAAACAAAGCACCCCAAAAACAATGGCATGAAAAATTTATTTAATAGTGCAATGTTATCAAATGGATTTTTTTTTTTTATTAAAATCAATTGAATGGATAAGTGTGTCTATGTAAGAACCATTGAAAAGATATGTCATTATTTGACTTATGTAGATGACATGCTCAGATTGGAGTAATGATGACATGATCAAGGGCACTACAAAAAAGATGTTGACCTACAAGTTGATAGAAAGACTTAGGGGTTGAAGATGTTATACTAGGGAATTAAGATCACTAGAACATTTGGATGGACTAATTGTCACAATCTCATTATATGAGAAAATTCTAGATAAATTGACAAGAAATAGGATGTGTAGCAAAAAACACTGTGGATGTCAATCTAAATCTCACCAAGAATACTGGAGAAGGTGTGTATCTCCAGTTGACAGATTCTCAGATTATTGGCAGTTTAATGTATTTGATGAACTGCACGACGATCTGACATTGCATACCAGTTAGCAAACTGGAGTAGATTTACAAGTAATCATGGGGAGAATCACTGGAAAAAGCGATCGTTTAGAGTACTTAGGTATCTACGATTACACAAAGGATTATGGATTGCATTACAACTAATTATCCTGCTGTGGTTGGAAGGATATTGTGATGCAAACTGGATATCAGATAGTAAAGATTCAAATCCACAAGTGGATATGTCGTTACATGGTTAGGCTTTGCAGTGTCTGGAAATCTTCTAAACAAACGTGGTATTGCTAGACCACAATGGAAGCTGAGTTCATTTGCCTTGGATAAAGCAGGGAGTAAGAAGCAAAGTGGCTTCGAATATTCTTAGAAGAAGATATTCCAAATTGGCCAAACCTGGTGCCCTCAATATGGTATACATTGTGATAGTCAATCAGCAATTGGAAGGGAACAGAGTAAGATGTTATAACGGTAAGTCTATGACCAATATCGTCGTAGACATAATCACCTGTGATGAAGCAACTGCTCACAAATGGAGTTATTCTTAGACTAGTGAAGTCAAAAGATAATATCGCGGAGCCGCTAACCAAAGGAGTGAACAAAGAGCAGGTTTTTTGCAAATGCATCAAGGGGGATGGGATTAAAGCCTATGTCAAAATAGTAGAGTCATGGTATACCCTACCTAGTGATGGGATGATCCCAAGATCAGGTTCAAAGGGAAAGAAAATTATGGTGTGTGATGAAATTTAAAATAGCACTAAAGAGATATTATCTCTTACCCATTCCTATGATACAATTAGTGCTGTCTGTAATGTAAGAAGGATAAGCTTTGCTTTTAATGACTCTTATGTCTGGCAAATTTCAAGCCAAGTATAGCAGAATATCGTGATGCGATGTCACCTATGTGAGTATGGTGAGGGGCCGACATCAATGAGAATTTTCAGGCTGAATTCTTTAAACACCATTAGAACCAGGCGGTGTTGTCCAGGGCCAAAAAACGGACACAATCGTGAGAACTAATACAGTGTGGAGAAATCCTGTGTGTGCCTATTGTCCTTGGTCTACACAAACGGCAGAACAGTTCAAGCATCGCGTTCACTGTTCAGCTAGTAGACCGATAGATTTTCACAAAAAGAAGGTTCCAGGCGAAAAGCTTACCTTTCTTGTTACAGGAAATTATTGTTATCTTTATGAACCCAGTGAGAGTATTCCGGCAAAGATTCATGCAGTGGGGGATTGTTGGAAAATTTTAAATTTTGAAAAAAAAATTTTGAATTTTGAATGGTATATGTCCAAGTAAAGTGGTGATAATGGGTTTTGGAGGGGTACAAAAAGAATTCTGGCGCCATTATCACCACATTATTGCCATCAATCCTTGAAATGAATGAGAAGGCTCCCCACTCCTTATAAAGCCCTCTCCCTTGGTTTTCAAATACACAACAGAACAATATTTGAGAGCACACACTCTCCAAGAGAGAGCTTTTCCTTTTAGTTTTAATCTTCTCCATAGAGAGAGATCAAAAACACTGTGTGAGTTCGAGGACCGGTTAGTGCGGTGCTAACACTAACCGGAGTTTGCTGTTTTATCCGGGGAGGCGACCGTCCATTGAGTCAACGCACCGGTGAGGGACCCCGAAAATCAGCCTTAAGGAGATCGTGGTGAAACACGAGACTCAGCTCGGTTGCGAATTCTTTTCACCTACTTTATTATTTAGTATTTCTTTTCAATTATATTATTGTTTAATTTGTTTCATATTCAATTTAATAACGCTTATTGTTGAATTTGAATTTTTTTCCAAATTCTGTATGTTCTTCGAAAATACAATTTAATAACATTTATAAGGCTTATGTTCTCATTTCTAACACCGTCAAGAGTGCCGAGTGTCGGTTGTGCTGTCTTAAGGCGTGAGCTCGCAAGGTTCTATATATCTGATGACGGGGACTTTGATTTTGCTTGAATAAAATGATGCGTTGCAATTTACTTAGCTTCTCAAATCGTATGCGCTCTAAGATACCGATTTCATGGTTTTTCCTTAATTTCTTGGCCCCCATAGCATATTTATTATTACCAAATCTACAAAGTTTTGTTATGGAGGAGAAGAAGGGATGGATCAGTAAGAGGTATTGGAGGGAAAATATGCTTTTAAGAAGAAAAATGTTATGAGGGAGTTTAGGGAGGGACAGGGGGTGGTAACCCGGGTGAAATGCCTTTAAGGAGAAGATAAACAGGGGTATGTGATGTACGATTACTATAAGATAGATAATGGCAATGGAGTGTTAGAGACAGAACTTGTGGCAAATTTTACAGGGGCCTCACGATTGTGCTGCTAAAGGTTTCAAACTCGGCCAAATTGAGCAGATGCAGAAAGTGATGTTGAGATCATTCAAGACGGACGCCGCAGAAAGAGTTCCATTTCAAAAGAGGACGATAAGAATATTTGATGGTGATGACACGATGAACTGGTCCATTCATTCATGCCAAGAGAAGCGAACAAATACGCTGATTTCCTAGCGAAAAATGGGGTGTAGATAAAGCAGAACATCTCTTGTGTTAGATGAATTGTGGCAGCTTTTTAATTCCAAATTAGTTGGTGTTGTAGCCAATGAACCTGTTGATTCCGATGCATCAAAAATGAAACTGAAAAGAAAAAGAAAAGAAAAAGATAGAAGATGAATAATAGGGTATCTAGGTTGGGTTGTGACCGGGTGGGTGTACGGAGGACGATCTAGAATGTTTTAATTCTTATTTATTAGTAAAATGCCTAAAAGAGTTGCACCCGAGCTAGTGGTAAGATACGTGTTATTCATTCTCATAACCATATTGGAGTTTTAAATTAGTTACAAATATAACTAGTAAGAACTAAAAACTACTAACGGGCAATTTCATGATTCTCCTTACGGATTTGGCATACAATTCGTCCTATTAATTTTTATAAATAGTACGGACTTTCTTATCTTTTAAAAGTTTTATCAAAATTTTTTCTGTGAAACTAATTTGTGGACAACATAATAAACTTGCCATTACATTTAAGGCTTCAAAATTTCTTTTCTCAATACACACATGTTCAATAACTAAAATTCTTTTTTTTCCTTCAAAGAATAGTTTATTGCAAATTAGTTCATTTTTTTTATGTTTATTAATAAGAATTTTTTTTTAAATAATTTATCTAAATAGTTTACTTTTAAAGGATTCCTAACTCCAAATTATACGTACAAACAAAACTAGTCATTACTAAGATTCTTTTTAAAAAAATTGATCTAAATATTTTACTCTTAATCGATTATACTTACAAAAAATAAAATTTGTGTGTTATATAGTATTAGTGATATGAATAGTAGGAGTGTGTTGTACTTAGGATCTTCTTCATTATATATAATATGTTGTATTAGAGTTATTTAGAATCTAATCTCGCCTTTTCCAATCTTCATGGTATTAGAGCACATTTTACAGCCACCATAATTGCTGCCATGACACCTACAGTAATTAGCCCACAACATCAACCAAACCAACCCTACTAACACCTTACGACCACCAATGGACTTTGTCGAACCACCACAAGACCATTGCATAGCATCGAATCCAGTTTCACCTGGAACCCTCGCCCTCCCAGTTCACCTCGCTAGATCATTGAAATTCGGATCCTCTGCGTCGACCCCCTGCATCCGGGCTTATCTCCGGGAGTCTCTCCTTGTAATAACAGAATCCCTCGCAATTCCTAGATAGCGGACTGCAATTTGCTCTCCACATGGCATCCTCCTGAGATTTTTCCAGAATTACAGTATATAACTTCCCAAACTGAGTTGCCCGAAATCTCTCCCTTAGTATCCTCAACAATCCTCACCTGGCCTCTAATTTGCTCCTATATACAGGTCCGCTCCCCCATCATTATGAGTACGGTTTTATACAAAACCCAATATATACTCCACCTTAGTTCATTCTCTCTGGAGAACCTCTTTTTATTACTTTTCTATTTTATCATCATCTGGTCTGATGCCACACCGGAGGTGTTTTTAAGGGCGGCCTTCAGCCACCGGTCGTTTTTACCTTCTGTTCGTCTGCGCAGGTCGCCCAAGTTTAGCCGAGGTTCAGCACCGAGTTAAAATGAGCACTATTAACTGTTAGTTGTCGTCCCAAATGTTTACCACAACAATATTTTTTTTCTGGCACCGTTGTTTGTCAATGCTAAACCAAACTATACAAGGGGCGTGAGAGAGGACTAATCCATGAGGGTTCATCAATTGTTGAGAAAGAAAAAATGGAGGCAAACTCTTTTTTTATTTATTTTTTTCATTTGCAATGCTCCCTCAACTATGAAATGGAGAGAGAGAGGAGATAAAGTCGACTAACAACCTCTGTGTTTTGTTTTTGCTTGGCACCATCTATTTTTTAGCCATTTAACCCACAACAAGGGTAATATGGGCATGCCAAAAATGCTTGGGAATGAATCAAGACTTCCAGCCACAAAACACTAACGGAAACTTCACAGCAGGAGTAATTGTTATGCGGCTATTAATCTCCAGGGGTGCGTTATAATTTCTCAACACATGAGAGGTTTTCTGTGATTGACCAAAACTTGGGGGTGATATTATTAATTTAAACCAATAAACAAAACGGTTTCCTAGTGACCAAGAAGTGAAACCCGTTTGCAAGGTGTCTTTCACCCACTCTCTATGCTGGCTGGATTCCTTCATTCCCTCTCTCTCTTCCAAAGCCCTCGGTATTCTCTTCGTATCTTCTTCAAAGGGAGGAGAGAGAAAGTGTATTATCATCGGGAAGAATCGAATGGAGGAGTATCTGAGCAATAAATTTCCGTTCCGGCAAAAAAAAAAAACGCGTCGGAAGAAGTCTAGAGAGATGGAGGGAGTCATGAGGAATAACGAGGATCCAAAAGGAGATTTCGTTTCACGGCCAATATCAGCAAGAGAGAAGAATTAGCACAAGGCGACGCACTGACCTGGTAGAGATAGGAAATAATTTCCCCGCAATGATTAGGATCATTTTTGTTATGCATATCATTGATTTCCTTTATTCTTCCACTTCTCATATTATTCCAGAAAAATTGCGGGCAGCTCTTTATGTTCAAAAAGCAGCATAGAATTGCAGTTTATAGACGGTTACAGTCTGTCTTGTTACACGTCTTACTCATAAGAAGAAAACAATTAACCCTTTTAATTTTTTTCTCACAAAGATTTGTTGCGACTTTCAATCATATAGCTGGAACGAAAGGTTTGTTCGCGTGATCGGGACAAATACAGGCCACCAGAGGGGGTTTCTCAAGCCGGTTTTGAAATTGATGCGATATGCTTTCACCCATGGTCAGCCTCACGTAATACGACTACTGAAAGCGTTCTTCAGGTTGTCGAAGGCCTGCACGATTGTCTCGATGTCTCACTAGAAATGGGAATTAGTACAATCAAAAGGACCAACCCCGTCCTGTTAGGCAGAAAATTCTTGGGATTCCAATGATGTATGACGATAAGCCTCGCAAGAGTTTCTGGGCATTACATGGGACCGCATTGCATGGAAATCACACTTATCGCCTCGTGGTTTGTGCTTGTAATTCTCTTATAGTTCTTGGGCATTTTCATAGAAGGGTGGCCTGAAGGTATATATGATGGCCTTGGGGTCATTGTGTGTATTATCTTGGCAGTGAGTAGTGAGTCGTGGATATTATGGGCAATCAGTGACTATAAACAGGATTTACAATTTCGGGCTTTGGACGAGCAGAAGAAGAAAACTTTTATGTGTTACTAGAGATGGAAGTAGACAAAGCTGCTCTATCCATGATCTGGTAGTTGGAGATGTCGTTCACCTAAGGACTGGAGATATTGTTCCAACTGATGGAATTTCGTTAAGGTTACAATTTGTCTTGGTTGATGAGTCAAGTCTGACTGGAGAATGTGAACCAGTGATGTTAATGAGACGACCCTTTTGTTTTCTGGGACAAGGCAGATGGGTCGGGAAAAATGCGGGGTGGCATCAGTGGGCATGAAAACTCTTACTTGGGACAAGTCTGAGGGGACTATGCGGTCAGATTGGAGAAAATGAGACACCACTTCGGTGAGTTAAATGGTAGTGCTACAATTATGCGGGAAGATAGCTTTAGCCTTTTCTTTGCTGACTTCCTCGTGCTAACAGCTAGATGTTTGGCGGAAAACAGCAACTTCAAAAATGAGTTACTGGAATTTCAACACGGATGCTTTGAAGCTGCTCTGAAATTCGTGGCCCATTGCAGTGACTGTTACTTGTGGTTGGAATTCCTGAAGGTATGCCATTGGCAGTGACACTGTGATCTGCCTTTGCTTCCAGAAAATTAAGAAGAGGGGGGCTTTTTGAAGCAACTTTCTTCAGGTGAAAAATGGCTTCTGTTAGCAGTATCTTGCACAGAGAAAACGGGGACATTAACCACAACCGTAATTGGTGGTTAGATAGGTTGTCGATCTGCGATGAGTATGTTGAATAAGGATTGCCAGATTTTCTGAAATCTGTAAAATGGAGAGTGTGTTGGACATTCTTTTCACTCTATATTTCGTAATTCTGGATCTGAGGTCTGCAGAGGAGAAGAAAAGAGGAACCAATACTGTTTTAGGTACCCCACAGAGTCATGCTTTACTAGAATTTGCCTTCGTTTGGGAGAGGGGTCACTATGATGATATATTGCCAGCGGTTATAAGATATTGACGTGTGGCCCCTTCAATTTTATTCCAAAGAAGGTCAGTGCATGTTGCTATTCATGAAGGTGGAGGAAGCCGTTTGTTTTCGCACTCGGTGCAGCAGAATTGTTTTGCGAGAGTGCACTAAGATCATTGTAGTAATGAGATTGTGTGCATCTCTCATTGGAACAGGAAAAACAAAAAGTTGGATATCATAAATGTCTTTTGCCTGTGGAGCCTGAGAACTCTACTGCTTGGCTTCAAGGATCTTGGATTCCAATGATTGCAGAGTACGTGATGGTGGACTATACGCTGATTGCTGTAGTTGGAATTAGTGATCCAGTGCGTCCGGAAGTCAAAAAATGCTGTTCAGAATGTTTAGCTGCATGGGATTATGTACGTATGGTACACGGGCGATGATAATATTAAAACAGCTAACGCTATAGCTAAAGAATGCGGATATTGACTGATGATGTGGTTGAATTTAGCCATGAAGGAATCAGCTCTTCGTGCTATATTCTCCACAGTTTCAGGGGATGGCCAAAACTTCAGGTGTGGAAGTGGCTTGTATTCATCGGTTCTATTTTATAAGATGATTTCTAGATGAATTGATCTCAAAAATATGGTCCCATCTGTACAGGTGGTGGACTAGATCCTCAACCTGATGACAAGTTCACTTGGTGACCAAGTGAGGAGTGACTTTGGGGGGAAGTTATTGCCGTCACTGGTGATGGGACAAATTGATTTTGCCTCTGCACTGCATGCTGGCAGGACGTTGGACTTGCCAGGGCATGGCTGGAAACAGAGGTGTGTTTCTTACTTGGTTGTGTGAATAAAAAACATGATACTCTAATTTTGAGTCACAATTTTCAGGCTTGTCTCTTTTCTCTTCCAATGAGATTTTTCAAGATTTTTTTATCTCCTAGTATTGCAGTTTCCTTGCTTTCATTTCCGATGTGCCAAGCCATTGATGATTTTCAATGAGTATTTGTGACTGGTGGAACTTTGCGTGGAACAGTAGTAAGAGTGGAGACTAGAGCAAAATGCTTTGGAGCATTTGTGACACCGAATTTTTAGAGCAAACACATTCTATGAGGTTACAAGGTTTGTTTGTAAACACTGAAGGTTGCAGAATATTGGACTGCAGAAAGCCACTATTCGGATGAAGTTATTAAGACTATTGGGTAATTATATTTTGTTTGTTTTCAATGATAGGGGGGTAAGGTGTGGCTAAACCATGAGGGGTCAAACTAGGGACGGAGTCGGGATATGATTCGGGGGGGAATAAAAATGTAAAAAATTAAAAAAGTTGGGATGATTTTCTTATATTTTTAAGGGGGGGCGGGGGGGGGGGGGGGGGGGGGCCAAATACAAAAAAAAAAAAAAAAGAAAGAAATTTTCTGGGGGCCATGGCCCTCTATGGTCCTAGGGTACCTCCGTCTCTGGGTCAAAATAATTTTTCCCTAGAGTGAAGTACTTCACTAGTCACACTTTTCTGTGTAGGGACTAATAAATCTAAAGATACAGGAAAAGGGAAAGAAGACTCAGCGCCACAATGCTGACACAAGGACACATCTGATTACTTCAATTTCTCGTTAATCAAAACCTGACGATTACAAGGCCAACCATCTTATTTATAGGCGACACCCTAACTAACATTAGGAAATAAAAAAATCATACTCCTAATAGGAAAGATAGCAAAATATTCTCTAATCAAATAATATCCGAACAAGGAAACAAGAATAGTAACTTAAAAAGAAATAAAAATCATGAATCATAATTAACCTAAAACTAAAAAGAAACTAATAAAAATAATAAAAGCTAGTAACCAATAAATTAATATGATCATTTAATGTCCGACTTAATGTCATATTATTTTATTGGCATTATCCTTATTTAGTGTTTTTTTATAGGGGGTTGGGGTGTTATGGTGATGTTTGACTTCGGCTTGTCGGACTGAGAATTGTGGTGGGTGTGTCAACAAGTAGTGAAGGAAGAGAAGAAAGCAAGAGTAACAGAAATTGCAGGAGTTGTTGGGATCTTTAAGTCCAAAGCTCTGATACCAAATTGATGTAGGACAGGAGAGAGGAAGGAGAGAGAAGAGAGAGAAGAACTTAAGGGCCACAACCCTAACACAAGGCCCCATCCTTAATCACTCTAATTCTCATTAATCAACTTTGAGATTACAAGGTAGTCGTCTCTTTTATAGGATAACCATAACTAAATTGAGGAAAACAAAAATCATATTCCGACTAGGAAAGATAGAAAAATATTCTAATTCAAATAATATCCTAACTAAAGGAAAACTAGAATCCTCTAACTTAAAAAAGGAAATAACTTGTGAATCACTAATTAACCTAAAACTAAAATAAACTAAATAAAAATATAACGGATATATAACAACTTAAAATAATATGATTCATTATGTTAATGATCATATTATGTTATTGGTTATATCCTTTATTATTTTTTATTTAGTTTCTTTTTAGTTAGGGTTAATGTCATATATTTATTGGTTTTTTATCCTTTATTTAGTGTGTGTGTGTGTGTGTGTTTTTGGGGGAGGGGGTTGTGGTGATGTTTGATTGTGCTTATCGGATTGAGACATGTGGAGAAGAGAAGGAGAAAGACAAAGAGATAACAGAAAGGGAGGGATGGGCTGGGATCCTCGAGCCTAAGCTCTGATACCCAAATTGATGTGGCGGAGAGAGAGAGAGGAGGATGAAGAGAACTCAAGGGCAACAACCTTAACCACAAGCTCACATCCTTAATCACTCAAATTCTCATTAATCATTCTGATGATTACACGGCTAATCATCTTATTTATAGTCCAAAAAGCCCTAACTAGGAAGCAAAAATCATACTCTACTAGGGAAAGCTCGCTTTTTTTTTTTTTTATGCAAAAATATTTAATCAAATAATATGCC
>VIGQ01001856.1:12500-16249 GCA_009663005.1 Actinidia chinensis | reverse complement strand
TACATATAATGAACTAACAACAAATTATCGGGTGGTTTTCCGATGTTAAGAACACCACCATCCAATTGGATAGTGATACACAAAGGATCCGCTTAGACCTCGACAAAAATTGTATTCGAGTACCCCATCCCATCTGATCCAATACTTTGGAATATTTTTTATGTTTTCTGTGCCTTAAGTTAGTTATATTCCACCACTAGTCCATTTTAATCGGCCGTAGTTTTAAAGTTTGTTGGATGCAGTTGTACAAATACTGATCCACAACCCAATTAAATTTTTAAACACCAAGAATATCCGATTGCTCTACTCAATGAAAGATTTGTTGGACTAACAGCTTAACTTCATTCCAAACATTGAATAGAGTCATTAAGGTGGTATGATCAGTTCTTGTGTCAGGTTTTTCTTGATCCTTACTGATATGTTTTAACCTAAAAACGATTGGGTTTTTCGCCTCTCTATTCCCACAACTCACTGTTTATGTCTCTCACTAAGGTCTCTAACCTTCCTACTTGTTCATGTTGAGCTTGAGTCAATGACTCTTTGCTCCTCGAGTCATTAAATGGGTGAACTAGCTAATCTACTTGGAATTCCTATGTCGGCAATTGATTGACAGTTGACACGAATGTTTGAATATTACCTCATATTCTTGTAAAGTTTGGCAACATCATTCTCTCAAAAATCTGAATTTTTTTGGAAGTAAACAGAGGATATTAATGTTTGGCAAGGCTTTTTCAGAAGGAGCAATAAACTGAAAAAATTGGACCAAAAAGGGTTATAGAGAAAGAAATCGTCCCCAGTTTCTTGTATCCAAGATGATTTTGAGTGAGTTTTCCCACTCATTATTGTGAGTGTACGATATGAATTTATCACTACTAGGCTTCAAGCATCCGTGGGATAGTTATTGACTTATTTTTTTGTACAAACTCTAGAAACGCATGAGCTTGTGGACATTCAGTCACAAAGTGACTATGACTAGAGCATTAGAACATGGATCATCGCACACAACTTCCTCATGGTTTGGTTGGGCCACAATGTGTCGTTGGATTTGAAGGAAAAACTACAAAAGTGCCTCTAGACTCTGTTTTTTTGGAAGGTTGATACACATCTAACTAAAGGTACTGACATTGTGGTAATAGAATACTGCAAAATTTTATTGTCCCAACGACCCTTGCCCGATTGAAGTCATGTCATGATGGGATTCTGTATACAAAAAACAGCTAAGCGATTCCTCAACTAAGAGGGGGCGAGGTGAATATGTAATGTAAATTTCAATTTTTATATTTATAAAATTTTGGACTTTACTTGTGTTTGGTTAAATTGATGAATTCATAGACTTGTTGGATTAATTAAAGAGGACATTTAAATTGAGATGATATCATGTGAATTAGAAGTTGGGAGGTGCTTAAGTGGTATTTTGTCGCGCCGAAAGCACTCGGGCCGAAATATTCGTCGAAAGGAAAAGGAAAAGAAAAGGAAAAGAAAAAGAAAAAGAAAAAGAAAAAGAAAAATAATACAATAATAAAATAATAACATATAAATAATAAAATACTAAATACCTAAACTAATAAAATAATAATATTTATCATATATAAATCTAAACTTTATAAAATCTATCAATAGGGGAGGAAGTAAGCGGTGAAGGAAGAGAAGAGGGAAAGAAAGAGAAGAGAGAGGTAGAGAAGCATGGAAGAATTATATGTGTGGTTAAAAGTTTTGATCAGGAAAGATAGGGGGCAGATCACGGTGAGATGACGTTGATCACTTCAAAAATTTTAGTATAAACGATCATGAAGCCTGATCTTCATATCCGAACGTGTTCAAATTCTATTTGAAGAAAAGGGGGTTTAGTTTGTTGGGTTTTTACTTTGGGGGTTTGGTTGTTAATGCTTATATATAAAGTTATGAGACATTATTTTTTTTGTCTTAAACTTGAAATGGAAAAAACTTTAGTTTTTGATGAGGCATAATTTATTTTTATGCCGAAAATTGAAAGATAAAATGTTCACAATTTTATTGGAAATTATTTTGATTTAAATAATCAGCATTTATTGTCAAAATTAATACTTATAAATACTTGAAAATATTTTGACCCTACTTGTTGATAAAGGTGATTTTTATGTATTTTGTGAAATTGATTGTAAATAAAAAAGTTCAAAAGACATGAACTTGGGTTTTAGAAATGGATTTTTAGAATTTAAAGAGATTGTTTTAGGACTTGACACACTAAAATATACCGGAATTAGATGGCTTAGATTTAGCACCAATAAAGTTCTAGATGGCACGATAACGAAGGTATGTCATAGGCCCACGGTGAATTCCCGGAAAATTGACAAAATGAAGTCCTAGATGGCACAATACGGAGGGAATGTCATAGCCCCCACGGTGAAAGTCCGGAAAATTGACAAATATAAAAGTCCCTAGATGGCAACGAATAAGGAGGGATGTCATAGCCCACGGTGAAAGGCCGGGAAGTTGACAAAATAAAAACCTAGTGGCACGAACGGAGGGATTGTCATAGCCACGTGAAGTCCGAGAAGTTTGACAAATGAAAGTCCTGTTGACAACGATACGGAGGAATATCATAAGCCCACCACGGTGAAAGTCCGTAAAGTTGATTGGGGTGTTATTCTTCACATGCGAGTGGCATAATAAGATTGTTATGTTAATTGGTCTAATGGTGTCATTCTAAATTCTTGGAGTAATGACTTGTGAAAAAGTTAATTTTTTGGGAAACCTGTTGATTTGAGAAATCACGGACTGAAATCAAACGTAAGTTTGATATAAATGAAAGCATCTTTACTGCAATCATGTTTTCATAGTATAGTTAGTATCATGGTTTTGACTTGAAGTATCAAGTCCATTGTTCAATCTTTCAAGGTAACTCACTTTACTATAAAAACATGATTTTTTCAGGTACGAGGGTATCCTAGACTTGGAGGCACGGGATGCCAGTTGTGCTGTTTTAATTGATAACATTTAAAGTGTAATTAGATGTTGTAATTTATTTCCGAACTCTTATGTATGACGTGTATTGTGTCATTTTTGTTTATTTGACTTTTCCACATATGAGTTTGTTTCTGACTTACCCGTGCTTGGCTGGGTCTTTGTTTGACCGGGGCCGTGACACATGATTCCTAGGCTCTAGGTTCGAATACCATGAGCCGTGGGATGGTTAGACCACATTTGGTTTAACGTTTAAGTATTTAGAGGGTAACGTTAGTGGGTACTATCTATGTGTAGGATACATGACGTACATACTACATGTTATTAAATTCTTTATGTATAGCATATTAATGACTTAAAATCATAAGTGAATATGATTATCGATGTTTTTGTGGCATTGTGTAAAATAATGCCACACGCAACGCGAGAGGTCGTGCAAATCACTTACGGATCTTCGTGGGGCACGTGGACCAGCGCGGGGCTCTAGGAATCTCGATAAAGGATATGATCACCAAGAGTCGTGATGGGCGGAAGGGCCAAACCCTCGGGGAGGGCCGATTTGTTTTGGTTGTCATCAACCGGTTCATCGTGTTATGGACTGCCCACTGAAGGGTCCGCAGCGGAGTCACAGCAGGGGGGCAATCTCACATCTAGCACAGGGAAATCACTAAGTCCTGGGCCACCTACCTGCTAATCGTGTGGTCAGGTGGGGCATATTAGTCGACAAGGCATGCAGAGGGCGAACAGTCAGGGAGCTACGAGATGCAACAACCTATTCGCGTCAGTTCAGGCCTCAAGGGCCACTC
>VIGQ01001856.1:0-7500 GCA_009663005.1 Actinidia chinensis | reverse complement strand
GTGTGTCATCTAAATTATTGCGAGATAATGACTGTGAGAAAAGTTGCAATTTTTGGAAACTGTTGATAAACTTGAGAAATCACGGATTGAAAGATCAAAAAGTATATTTTGATAAAATGAAAGCATACTTTACTGCATCATGTTTTCATAGAAGTTATGATTCATGCCCGTTTTGGCTTGAAAGTATTCAAGCTCCATTGTTAAATCTTTTCAAGGTACCTCACATACTATAAAATAATGCTTTTCAGGTACCGAGGGTTATCTGAGTCTGAGGCACGTGGATGCCAGTTGTGCTGTTTAATTTGATAAACATATTAAAGTGTAATTAGTGTGGTAATATATTTCCGCACTCTGATGTAATGACAGGTATTGTATTTTTTATTGACTGCGTCACAATGGAGTTGCCCTTTCGCATTACGTGGCCGCGTCTTGGCTTTGACCGGGGCGTGACAATGTACTCACATGAAGGCTATCCAATCTTGATTGGACTTGGTACTTCAAAATTAAAATCAAAAGGAGCATTTAAAAAAAATTAAAAATAAAAATAAAACAAGAAATTAAATACTTACAACACTTGTGATAAAATTACAAGAACTCAAACTTTGCGTTTTAGCTCCCCGGCAACGGTGCCAAAAATACTTGCCATCTATCTTAATTTAGTTCCCAAGCGTAGAAACCTACCAGTGCAGCATAATACTCGGAAGTTCAAGATCGTATCCACAGAGAGCTAGTTTGCAAGATTTGAGTTTCGTGTAGTAAAGAAAAGTTGGAAAAATGTAGTTTATAATAATTTTTTTTAGAAGAGTATGAAAATATTAATTGTTGTTCTTTGAAAGGCATAATCTAATACTTGGTTTTTATTCTTTCTTTAGATTTCTGGTGTATTCTTCTCTCTGTACTCAATCCATTATTCAGGTAAAAGATTTTGATTGGAAAGTTTTGCAATGAAATTCTTTGTATCTAAAATATTTTGAAAAATTGACAATAATTTTTTAATCACAATGTTCAAATCCTTAGAATGCAATTGATTTAAGTCAGTTTCTAACAAGGGATCTGTATAACATCATCTTAGATTATATACAATCCAAAGTTTTGAGTTTTGTGTAATATTGATCAATTTAAAACAACATTTTAAAAGTTGTGCAAATAAGAAAGACTGTTATCTAAGATTGAATTACAACTTTATAATATTGTTAGACCCAAACCATGCAATGTAGCCTATCAATTGTTGTGTTTTGTAAAGTTTGTAATTGAATTACTGGATAATTAAAGTAATAAAGTATTAAAATAAAGCGATAACCAGCCCATCTAGGCGACAATTGAAATTTAAAGTAATTGAATAATAGAATAGATTGAATTGACAAAATTAAAGTAGCAAGTGTTTGCAACTTTAAAACTAGACTAATCTAATTTAATCAAAATTTAAATTAAAAAACTGGAAAGAAAGAGAGTTCCTAACATAAACTTGAGACTAAAAAAATATCTCCTCCCAAAATCTAAAACTCTCTCTTCTATTTATAGAAAGAAAAATTAGATATTTATACATACACATATATATATATGTACATACATCTATAAATATCTATATTTAGATATTTATATATATATAATATATATATATATATATATATATAGGCGGAAGACTTATATGAAGAATTATGATTTATGAACAAAACTTTTATTTAATTAATTAGAAGTTTATTTACAAGAGAGACAAGATAAGAGTACAATCGAGAGAGCGATAAGATTATGCCTTCACACAAAGGGGAAAGGCTCCCTTAATAATAGACTATGAAGGAATCTCGCCGAGTGGGGGGTACGCTCTGGGCCCATCGTCACGGATTCTCTCTTTGCAAAGAAAAGAAATTGCATTTTACTGTCGACACAACCAGAAAAAAGAAAGTAGAGTAAAATTATTTACACCGACCACCATCTTTATAAAGTGGCTTTATAAAAGCAAACAGGACTGGATAATGAGATCACATATCTCTCCTCGAATTGGTAAGGCTTATGCTTTGGCCGATTTCTTTAATCCATCTAAGAGAATGACAAAAAGAAGCCAGCTCATGATACTCCTGGTCTCAATTATTGTCATCCAGAATCATCCTCTGGATCTTTGAGAGTCCCCAGCTTAATATGCCTCATCATTATCTTACTTGTTTGATCTTGTCATAGATGAAACATCTTTACAAAAATTGATTGTGAAATGAAAACTGGTATTGAAGAAAGAACTTCATTCTTCATGAGTTCATACTCTGAAAATATTGGATTTTCAGTTTAATCTGATCTTTCAATAAAATCAAAAGGATTTTAACGATGATTTATTAGAAAGGTTGATACTTCCTCTTTCACCAATTGATATTGTGAGAAGGCTTATCAGCATCTTGATTGATCTGATTAAATAAATCATCAATGTCTTTATTAGGAAGTTATTCCACCTCGACCCATAATTGTGTTTTAAGGAATACATATTTTCCTTATTGTCTTTTGAATACAAAATCCCATTGAGAATCATGGGATTCCATATTCAATAAAGAAAACAATCATATTATGATTTGTAGGAAGAGATGATGTTTTCCCGTATAAGAGGATGCCATTTTACCACTTGATAGGGCATCAATGATATGTGATGGTAATATCTCCATTTCGGACCATATATTATCCACCACTCATAGAACCAGATAGGTATACCTCCTCCATTTCTTTATAATCTGGGGGACATAGTTTAATAAACCAGGGTATGTTATTTTTAGGTTATTGATTATAAGAAAAACACCCTTTGATGAAATCCCGAGTGATAATCCCAATAAGTATATTATAGGAATTATCTCCCATTAATAAGTTGCTGTTGTGGTAAGATCAAAAGCCCCATGATCTGGTTAAACAGCTTTTTTGATAATGAACTTTGCTATAGACTATAGCCACTAGAATTATCCTTAGGATTCTTTTCCTTGTATGAGTATATAGTCATACAATCAGATAATGGAGAATTGTTTCAAAATATCCTCTTGGCTTACCATTAAGGTAGGAGCTTGATAAGGAGAAAAATACTTCCTTCTTGACCATAAAGGTTCTGCCGGAAGATTATCATATTCTGGTGCAATATAACAGACTATGGGGGCATATTTCCTTGAATATAATCAGTCATATCATCCTTGGTCACTATATCACCATAGTTGATTTTCCCTGATTAAAACAGATCTAGACGATGATCCAATTAACCACCTCTTTTGCATTCACCATAGTGAATCCATCTCCTTCAGAAGACTGTTAGTTTCTGAGATATAATCTCCCTCCCGACCACGACCTTCTCTGATATCCTCGACCAAGATTAGATGAGCCATCTTAATGAATTAAGCATTAGTAGCAAGATAATTGTGCTAACACTGATCTTTAAGTGTTTAATTTGTGATCTAATAAGCACATTCTTTCAATTCTCTAATAATTGGGAATCAGAAAAACAACTATCATCAATATCAATCTACTCCATATAAGGAATGTTCCTTCTAGGATTAATCTCCTTTAATATTTTATGACCTGCTTTCTACTCTTTTTCACACAATCATAATGAATAACATTTTAGTTGCTGTGACTTTATACTTCACAATTTCTTCAGACAAATAGTCCTAATAAATTTTGAATAATCCAATTGTCGAAAAGGATTCTTATCTCTTCGTCATAATAAAAGCCATGGTATACTCATCGTGAACAATATATTGTTCTTTTTCTATTTTTTTCAATTTTCTATAGAATTATTTAGTGGTCTTGATCCTTGATTGTTTTTTTTTTTTTTATCCCCATAATCAGAGAATAAATCTTCATAACTCCAACACTGCTGAGTTAGTGTATTTTAGTTATCTTATTTTTTAGAAAATTGTTTCCATTTTTTAAGACTTTTTTCCATTAAAAGCACTAGATTTAACCGTCAGAAGTTTAACTTATTCGTAAACTTATATTTTCAATCTTATGGCATATTATCCTGTTTCCCATATGTTTTAATATGCTTATTAATAACTCTAATATTTTTATCACTAATCATTGAAAAGCTTTAGAAAGAAGTTAATATAACTTAAAACTTAGTTTTTAAAACTGAATTTCATTATTTATTTACAAATAATTCAGTCTTGTAGCTGAAATAGATATTTTCCATATCTAACTATGAATGAAAAGAAATTATTTCCTTTTTTCTAATAATCAATTTGTGATATAAAAGATTTATCTTCTTTCTCTTTTTGTTGTCATCCATATGGACCCCTGTGAAACTTTCCCTGGTAGACTCAGGGAGAGAGTTTAGTTTCCACCCTTTGGATAGAATCAATTCAAAATCAAAAGCAGATAACTCCTGCTTGCCATCTGCAAATTTTTGTTTTAGATGCAAGATTTTTTATATCTTTCTTTAATATCTGTTTAACATCTGAACAATCAACTCTTAATATAAAAGATTGATTTAATAAAATCATCCTGAAATTTAGAAATGCATTTAACTACAGATAACATTTCTTTTTAATAGTAGAATAAGTAATTTGTGGCAGATTTCCACATTCCTGAAGTAAAACGTATAAGTTCTTCATTTTTTTTGTTTAGGATTAATTTGTTTTAAATACACATAACCCATATTGGAACCTCAGTTTTCTACAACTTTCTTCCACTGATTTCTTCTAAAGATAAGCAATGTAAGGGTTTAAACTTTTACCTAATTTTCTGCCCAGCTTTACTGTTTTCCTCTGTCCAGGAGATTGTTGATTTTTTTTCAATCTTGAATAAATAATATAGCTGCAGCATCCTGTGACGAGTAGGGATAATAATCTGCACTAATAATTTAAACTACCCAAAAATCTTTGAAGTTGGGGGTTTTATCCTTAATTTATCAGGAAATTTAGAAGCAAAATTCCAATACTTCTATCAATAGGAACTATTTTCCCTGATTAATATTAGTCCCAAAAATCTAAAACAGTTGTTTGAAATAATTTCATTTTTGGAGTGGATAATACTAATCCATTTCTTTTAATAACGTCCTTTAAGATTCTTAAATGTTTTAAATGTTGCTCAACTATTAGAAAAAATCAACACATCGTGCAATATATACAATTGAAAATTCGAATAGGGATAACATATCTCATTCATAATGTTTTTGAAATTCTGAAGGGTAATTCTTCAGAGCCAAAAGCATAACATTCCATTCATAGTGCCCAAAAGGGGAACAACAAAAGCAGTTGTTCTGTCTTTTTCATCAATTTGAATCTGCTACTATCCCTATTTTAAAATCAACTTAGAAAATTAATAGCAGATTTTTTAGTCTATCTAATAATCTTTTTTGTTAGGAATAGGATACCTACTCCATTTTAAAACATTATTTAGGGCTTATATGTTACAAGCTAGGTAACTCCTCTTTCTTGTTCCTCTGCTTTTTTTATTTACATCAAAAGCTGTACAACTCCAAGGAGACGAACTTTTCCTAATAATGTTTTTATTCAGTCATACTTTGATTTCCTTTTTGACAAAGATCTAAATAATCTTTTTCATCGTGCCGGTCTAGCCTTGGTTGGAATAAACCTTTCAATCAAAATCTGACTCATAAGGAAGAGATACAATATGTTTTTTCCTATCCAAAAGCATTAGATATCACTACATACTTCATTATGAAATTGTTGTAATAGATTTTTATTTTACTTTGTACAGAAATACTCTGTAATTGTTGTTCTAGAGAGATAACATAAATTTCCTTTGTATAATTTATTTGTTGCTCTTTTAGAACAATCCCGTTATCAGCTTATTTGAAGCTTTATTCTAGGTGGAGTTTATAAACTTAAAAGAAATGGTTTGATTCTGTATTGTAGTTATATTCCTGTGGATCAACTTTTCAATAGGCATAATCATTGATCCAAAAGGTGCCTAGTATAATTTCTTGATTTAAAGATCTTTCAATAATACGAAAGAAGTAGGAATACAAATAACCTTGATTGCAATTTTGAACATTATTCAATTTGTATTGAATATTCATTCTTCTTCCACTAGCATTTGAAAGTTTTCTGTGTGTGTTTCTCAAAATATGAGTTTGGAACTATCCCTTCCCTGAAATACAGTTTTCATATCTGCAACCACTATCAACCAAAGCACTAGTCATTTTCCTATAACAAATTCTTATGAATAACTAGATCTATTCTAATAAACCATTTCGGATAAGGTATATAACGGTTAATTCTATAAATCTTTAATGATTCTTTATTGGGTTCAAGAGAAGATTCTCCTTCTTCTTATTAATAGAAGATGATATTATTGTTTTCCCTTTTACTAGTTTTTCATAAATATTTACTAACTGTAAATCATAATAGTTTTGTTTTTCTAAGAAATTTTATTTCTTCTTTAAGATGATTTATTTTTTCATTTCTTAATCATTTATATTAGTTGGTCTCTAATATTTTACTAGATTCTATGCTTTTTTTAATTACACATTTAAGGAAATATCCTTTATTGTCTTCAATTGACTTCCTTGAGATCTACTATTTCCAGTTATCATACAAGAATCAATAAACTTTTTCTTATAAAGGATCAGTATTTGAATCCATAAAATTCAATATATTTTTTGATCATCTGTTAAAACTTTATGCTAAGGTCATTACCTTTCAAAACTTTTAAATAATCTAAAGAACAACATTGATCAATTTGCAATTATCTTTGCAATCCTCTTTATACTTTATCAGTACTAGTAGAAGAACTATACTCTTCTAAATCATTAATTCATATTCAGAAAATATTCTGGTTCTGATCAGATTCAGATGAACTCTATTAATACGTATTTTCATTATAATTTAGTTTTAAATCTTCATCAATCCATACTATTTTGTTTTATCCTTCATTTTACATCTATTAGAATAGTGTACCCATACGTTCCACATTTTCTACACTTAACTTACTTACTTTTTCTTTACTACTTCTTTTATAAGTAGTGGTTCCTTACTATGTTTCTATGAGAACTTTTTATAATATTTATCCTTATCTTCTTCATATTTAGAAGGATTACTCCTATGTTTATGTTCTTATGTTTCTTAGAACATGTTTCTTTCATATTTGTTCTTGTTTATAAGATTTAGATGGATAAACAACACTATAAAATATCCTCTATTTATATATTTATATATATAATATATATATATCTCTATACACACGGTATAGAGAGAGAGTTGGACTCACGTCACCCGGTCTGCTTGTGATGATCCAAGTGAAGGCTGACGGAGTAGTATTTCTCGAGTACGAGGTCCGACCACAGAGAGCTATGTGCACAGACAAAAGGACTAGAACATGCCTCTCATCGCTCACAAATATCAAACTAACACTTCAAATGAAAATGTAAAATTGTTTGTTTTGGGGGTTGATTTGTTATCTATATTACCTAACAAGCTAAATGAAGGAACTTGACTAAATTGACTTTAATTGATGAGAGTAAAGTCTCGGGTGAATCATTCCAACCAATTTCGATTCTCGAATTCCAACGGAAGTGAT
>VIGQ01001852.1:5000-15000 GCA_009663005.1 Actinidia chinensis | reverse complement strand
ACAGATTGATGAGTCTTTTGACTTTCCAACCATCGATAACTTTGAATATTAATCTTTGAGTAATGTAAAGACCTCTGGGCTCGCCTACGTGGTGCTACACGTTTATATTCATTGGGATGGATAACCTTAAAAAAAATAAAAAATAAAAAAAAAATTGGAGTCTACCTCCAAATGGGTGGATTGTGATGCGTCCGAAGCTCGAGCCCGTAGTAATACCACAGGCTCGAGTCTCGTCTTAACATTACTCTAATTTTTTAATATAGGCTTTTACCGATAAACAAATAAATATATGAAAAAACTCAAAAAAAACACCTAAGGTTTGACTTTGATAACAAGTTGATTATATGTTTTAATTGTAACAAATTAAATTTTAATTAAAATTTTGATCTGGTCATAACTGAAATCATCTTCCTTAATCTCCGTTTATTAGTAATTATGGAATCAACTTATCCATGCCAAAACATAAGAAATAACGTTGTTCAACATTATCCCCCTTTAAAAGCTTTATAAATAATCGCTGCATTTACGCTTATTAGAGCGCATTTTCAATTTGTGTGAAAATAGGCATAATTGTTCAGATTAAAAATTTTAAAAAAGAGGATAATATCGAACGACATTGTGTTTCTATTTTTTTTCAACTAGAATAATTTGGTTGTCGGACCCATATGGTTCCCTTGTGACGGGATCAAAAACTTCCCAAATTTAATTTGTTACAAATAAAATTAATAAAATTTAATTTATTATTAAAGAAGATCAAATCCGATCCCGGACCTACATTTATAATTTTGCTTTATACTATTAGGTGCCGTGTAATTACATTCTTGTCCATTCGTTGTTTGTGGGGCCAATATGATGGTTTTGCATCACGAATTATTAAAATTCAAAAACTCGGGTGCTGTTTGGGATCCAATGTTTATTTGTGCTCCATGAAATAGCCGCTTTTTGTTCAGAATAATATTTTAGATTGTCAATTTCATGAAATATGACTCGTGATGATTAAGTACGACGTGCCAAACTATGTTATCATTTAAAAATTTACCTTAAATATTAAGAAAAATATTAGTTAATGATAATTCGGTACCCAAACACAAAATGGTCACATATTTTTAAATAATTTTGGCTAAAAAATGATTGTTTGTTTTTTTTTATCTCAAATGGGCTTTGACTGATTTATTTGGCATTTAAATGAAATTTTCCGATAAATCAAATGGAATCTATAGCTGTGCGGGGGGGCTAGTGAAAGATGGTTGGGTTCAGCGGGAATGTGGTATTGTGTGCCCGGGCCCAGAGCAAACAAAATAGCCACAAAAAGACACAACACAGAGACAAATATTTTACTATGTTTGAAAGTTTGCCTAAGTGCATGATTTAGTATAAGAAGGGGAGGGGGGGGAGAAAGAAATGTTACAAGCTCTCATATATCTCTATTTACACAATATTTTTTTTACACTTCTTCCACACCATTCTATATCTATTCATGGGTATATATAGTTTGAGATACACATATTTTTTAGAGTATTAAAGTCTTTCTTGGAGGCTCAAAGCTCGATTGGAAAAGCAACTTTAGAACATAGCAAACAGAAGAAATGATGGTCAAATTCTTGGAACCACCAACCTGAAGTTAAGCCAATTTTCAACTCTTCACATAAGGCGAAAACTGATCTCAACCTAGAGATAAACGCTACCACTATGTGCCTTTGTGAGCTCCATATTGCAAAATATATTGATCAATCCAAACATATTAAAACTTGACCCTTCTATTTACCCAAATGCAGTGTTCATAGAAACCACTTTTCCAGTAGTCTTCGAAGATTTTGCCATTTAAACAATTTGGCTCTATCCAAACTGATATGGGGTCAAAATCCACAAATTTGGACCCATGGATAGATTGAATGCAAGAAACCCTTCAAAAGGGAATAAACTAAAAAATTTAAAAAGTCAGAATCAAAATAATTAATCAAAACTTTATAGCTAACTATAATTTTTCTTATGAACTTTTGGGGCAAAACATAAGTTTTTCTAAAATTCAAGGACTTAAATAACATAATTTCTAAACTACAGGCTGATTTATAATGAAGTCGGATGTTCAAATCTCTTCTTATTACTATACGTGGGCAATAGTATTCTTATTCCCTCCCCCCGATTTTCCAGTTGGGGATTAAATTGAAACCCCCATCCCCCTCCTCTACGGGGATCGAATTTCTGCACTGTTTTGTTGCCCGGTTGTTTTTTTCCTCATCACTACACATTTATTTTATGCCTCAGATGTTAAAAAAAAAGAAAATAAAAGTATGTAATAAAACAAGAATATTTTCACTAAGAAGTAAAAAAATGTCAGTTCTTTATGTTCTTATATTATTTGAGATTTATTATTAGTAAATAATACACAGTCTCTTTCCAATAATATAAATATATATTATTTTCGAGGGGTGGCAGCCAGGGAGGGTATTGAGACGGGGCATGCAAAATCTCCCCGCCTCAGCCTCAATTTATTGTGGAAAAAGTTAAGTTTGAGCTGAGTTTTGACCTAATTTTCTGGGTGGGGTCCGTTATCGAAAGTAATTGAACCATGTGTGGAATGAATTCTTTCTCCTTCGCGAGTAGATACCGTAGTATATTTTTATTTGCTCAAAAACGGATAAAAGGTGAAGAGAAAATGTTCACCGAAGTTGTCCCATTGATGGACTGAAAAATTTGGAAGTCCACATCGGATAAATAGGAATATTTTATAATGTTAATATACTCCAAGCTAATATTAGGCCAAATAAGTACTTGGAGCACCAAAGGATGTAATGGCCAAGTGAGTCCCATTGTACCTTAGCTTTCATGTGGCACGCGAGGCTGCGCTGCAAAGCCGCGAGTCGGCGGTCCGCGTGCGCGTGGGCGAGAGGTCGCGGTCGCGTGGCGCGTGGCGATGGGCGCAATGGGCGCTTTTGTTGCGCTATAGTGGTGGGACTTGGCACTTGGGGGGTTACTGATAATTGGTTAATTACTTTTTAATCATGTAGTTTTTTAATTAAGAATAAACTCCTTGTAATTTTTAATTACAAATTAAACCCCAAGTATTTTTTATACTATTAACCTCCATCTTATTCCTATTCACTAAAAGGTCAAGACTTTCATCTTTGATAACGCAAAAGCCAGTAATCAGCCATAAGAGGGGAGTATTGTGATTAGTGGGGCTGTACAATGGCTTCATGGAGGAATAAATTCGTGGCTTGTCCCAATCAGCCATGGAAAATCTTATAAATACCAACATCCTTTGCAAGTTCAAAACACCCACAAAAATTTGAGAATTCATCAGTGAGAAAAAAAAAGAGAGTTTCTGGCATTCTGCATTAGATCTTTGCGGAGAGAGTGCACTACTTCGCTAGTCGCCGAGCACACAGAATCGTGTCTAACTTCTGTAGCGAGTCGTTGCATCCTGGGAGAAACAGACGCCAAACAACAGCCTTAAGCCCAGTGGACGGGGCGAATTCTGTCTTAAAAAGGAGACAGTATTGAACGCAAGGCCTCGATCAACCTGTGTGATTTTATTTATTATTTAATACAGTTTCTATTCATTCATCTGTAATTTATTTTTCTACTTAAAATTCAAGCAGTTTACTGATTATTTCTAACTTTTTTTCATATGTTTTCCCCTCATCCTCACCTATTTCCATAATAATTGCTGATATTTTGCGCCCCAATCGATCGAGATGAGGAGGGAGCAAGTTTTATTTGCCATCTTTAATAAGCAATGTGAAGTAGTAAAATAAAAATTTAGATATTTTTGCTAACATAGCATTTTATGTTGGTCCTAGGCGCTCACTACCCTTGGATTAAAGTCTTACATAAAACATAAAACACAATGAGTGCACTTTGATTTCAAAGAGTAGGGAGATGACAACATGATTTCAATGAAATGTAGAGGTGTCAATAAAATGTACCCATTTTATACTGGGTACTTATACCTAATACTCATTAATTGAACTTATATACGTCCAACACATATGTATAAATCAACTAATCATCTGAGTCATGCATATCCCTTTATTCCCAATATATCCTTCACGCTCACAAAGTACTAATGGACACTTTTATCTAATACTCATTAATTGAACTTATATACGTCCAAGATTCCATGTACAATCAACTAATCATCTAGGTCCCTTATATTCCATTTATTTCTAAATATATCCTTCACGCTCACAAAATGCTATGAGGTTAACTAAAAATTAAAACAAAATAAAATAGGATATTTCTAATGTCCACTCCATTTATATCTTTGATTACGATTTTAACCCTCAGCATTTAGGCTTTCCTCTATTTTACACTGTCTTTCTCCATTGAGTCTCTCTACGAACCAAACACGCCAGCCATTTCCTTTTTTTTATGTTTCTATATTAATAATCAACCCACCCCACCCACAATTACATCATAGAAGCAATTACCCTAATTCTTAGATCTACTTTGTTTACCGTCAATCGAACTTTTACATTGTGATCTCAACAAGAGCCGGAATTTTTTTTTTTTTTTTTTTTGTTCAAAGTTAAATTGAGAATTCTAACTAGTTTGCAAGCGCTTCTGGTTGCAATCATAAATTTTCATGTAATTATGATTACATAATTTGTCTATATTAGATTTGAAATGTAATTATTCTCAATATTTTTTTATTTAAATTTTCTTAAGTCAACATTGCTGTAAGCAATTCCAATAATACATGACTGATAAATTTATCGCGTTAATTTCTAAATGCTTATTCAAAATATATAAACCACTCCTGTAAAAAATAACCATAGTACTTACTAATAAATTTATTACTAGTAGATTTTTAAAATATATTCAAAAATATAATCATTCCAAAAAATACACAAAGATACTAATATTTATTGATTGATAAATTTATCACTGATAAATTTATATGTCATTAATATTCTGATGACCACTCAAGAGAAAAATATATAAAAACAAAAATATTATACAATTAATAAATTTATCACTATTAAATTTTATGGCAAAAAAATAATTTTTATATGTTCATAATTTCATATTCGATATGGGATTTTATTTGATAGATTTTACTAAGAAGATTTTATAAATATAGATTTGATTAACAAATAATTGGGACATTTAAAGTATGTAATTTAAAAAATGCAAAAAAAGCACGTACTACTTACTAAAAAAGATTTTGTTGAATAATTTTTTTATATATGCAAAACTACGGTGAATGTCATATGTAATTTTAACCTTTTGATACACTGCATAATCTGGAGGGAGGCGCCAGCGCCAAGGAGAGCAACTCTCCAATAAGGTGGCCTAGAAGACCCTCATAGTGTCAACTAAGGACGGGCGTGGAAAGAAGTCTTACTAGTCTAACGGTCCCACCTAAGCAACAATGAAAATTTTATCATCTACGGGCCGTTTTTGGCTGGCGGATATGGGAGAGGGATAAATTTTAAGGGGGGATAAATTTTAGAGAGGGATAAACTTTGGAGGGGGATAACTTTTAATTTTTTTGGTGATGCTTTTAGAATGGTTGATAAGGTTGTTGCTAAGAGGAATACAATAATATAGTCAAAAACACAATATAAACTATTTAGATATTAAAAAATTATTTTATTTCTATTATATATATATTAAATAAATATACATTTTTGTTTCTGCTTTATATATTTTTTTCTTATCCCTCACCCCCTTATCCCCCGGATAAACTTTTAGTTAGGTCTAGCCACCCACATTTCCGCCTTTACCCACCTTCGGGGAAAAAATTATCCGGGGCAATAATTATCCGCCTCCCCCCTTTTTATCCGCCAGCCAAATACGCCTTGGGGGAAAATTATCCGGGGGGAAAGTTATCCCCACCACCGTATCCACCAGCCAACGACCCCTGGGGATCTGATAATTTGTAATTTATATTTGCAAATGATAAATTTAATCATTTTGAGTGATCTGATAATTTTTAGTTACTTTGAAATTGAAATTATATTATCGTAATAATTGATTATTTAATTTATGCTCGTATAATTACAAAATTAAATTTAAAATGTATAGTTTTGGTGATAATTTTTTTTATTTGAACTTTTTTTATTCAAATAATTATTGTAAGCAATCTTAATTTTTTACATGACTATAAATTTATAGTCTTAATTCTTAATAGCATTTCAAATATACACCACACCGTACAAAACCAAAAAACAATTATAACTAGATTACCTATAATATTCACTCTTAAATTTTATAGGACATTAATATTCTGATGACCTAACCATGTAAAAAAATTATAAAAATATAATATGTATATAATTGATAAAATTAGCAACTACTAAATTTTATTGCAAAAAAAATATTTTTTATATTTTCATAATTTCATATTCAATATAGATCTTGTTTGATAGATCTCATTGAGAATGTTCTAAAAATATAAATTTTATTAAAAATAATTGTATATAATAATAGCAATGGCATTTTAAAGTTTTTCAATACAAAAATGCAAAAACGAGTGTCACATCATCATCCTCACGTCCCTTGTTTCCTCCACTCATCCTAGGCCGCGTGTGTGTAACTTTGGACAATTTTGTAGTATTACGCTACAAAATAACCTTGTTGGTTAACTGTTATACACTCATGACTTAGTTCAAAATAAACTCAATAAATAAGACCATAATGTAATTATCCTTAAATAGTTTTTAAATACAACAATTCATGAATTAAAACTGGATTTTATAAAAGTTAATTCAAATATATATATAATCATGGAGGAGAAAGAAAATATAATAATCAAAAAAAAGAAGAGCAAAGTAGATCAATCGTTTTTATATATTTGAAATCCTCCGAAATTTGTACTTTGATTGAAACTATTTTAAATACTAATTGATTTTTCTTTTCCTAAAAGAACATAGTTTATTAATTTAAAAAATAATTTAACCTAAATCACAATACAAAAAATGAAGTCTATATTATTATATTTGTAGTATCATAACATTTCATGACATAATGGCAAACCTGTGGGTGCGAAAATTTGCCGGGCTCCTAGGGTGAAGATTTTGGGACAACATAAGCGACCTCTTAATATCTGAACAAACCGGGAAGCCACCGCTGCAACACTTTCTTGTTATGACCACCTTAAATTATAGCATTGAATCTTAGGACCCTATGGAAAGATGCGCGAGCTAGTCATTAAAGCACCATCTAATATTTTAAATCCAATCAATTTAAATTAAATCTCAAAACTATCTTTACTACTCCGGTTACAATTCATTGGAGTTTAATCAACAACGGCGAAATGTCATCACCCCGATTTATTTTTTTTTTTTTTCCTTCAAAAAAAATATCACCCACCCACCTCCTTATTCTCAAAGGTGTGAGACCCACATATGTTATTATCAAATGACCAGAAAAAACTTCTAAAACTGATATATTTTTTATTCATGGGATATTTTTTTGTGAACCCCAACCAAACTCTAAAATACTCTTTTTTTTCCCTCACATCTCTCAAACTAGCAAACTTTTCCAAATCAATTATAATTTTAAGTTATCTCTTTATTTTGTCGTACTATAACTCTTGATCTGACATTTATATCTTATCTATTTTTAAATTATAACACTTTAAACCATACGTTAAGATTTGCAACGGACAACTACTTGTCCACTTACAATTAAACTGCATTAACGCATCAATTGAGTTCCCTTGTACTTTGTACACTTCATCGAAAAGTTCAAGATTCGTTAACAAAAAAACAATAACATTAACTCTAATCATGCCTGTTCGGTCTTCATTCAACAGTCTCCTCATATCTGGTGGAGGTCCTTGGAGGATAACCTAGGAGCACTTGGGTTAACTCCCATTTTTTGCAGGAAGTCTGCGCATTTGTTTTGCTTCCCTTGGCATAAAAGAAAATCTCGCGTTGCAAATGTCTCATTAGCACCCAACAATCACGAATAATGCTTCTAAATGGCGCTCTCTTACCGGCGTAATGTGACGCATGGTGAGAACCAAGGAGACCATTCCCTCCCCAAAGTTTTAAAGAAAACTCCAATCAAAAATGGGTGGCTCTGCACATCTCTTCATACTAAGCAGAGTCCATGCCGTAACTACACCATGAATAATAAAGTAAAAACAACACAAAAATCCCAGAAATACGAGTAATACATCATAATCACAAACCTTCAACTTAAGACTTTTCTTATGGTGCCCTGCTCCATATAACTATACCAAAATTGTTGCGGAACTAAACCCACAAAACGTCTTAACTTGGCTTTTGACAAACGCGTACCAAAAACCCGATCATCGTCTTGTGACCAATGTCGAGAGATTTACTAAAGAAAAGGAAATGAACAAGGGAACTAAAGAAATGTATTCGCTGTTCGCTTAAATCCGCTACCTTGTCCTTTCCCTCCATAATTATCCACCGATCTATGATCCAAACACAGCCCAGTGAAAATAAGAATGGAATACGAACACATCAATTTGAACGAAGCAAGGATAACCCTTGGCAAGGGCACTCATCTTGGCAATGCTTTTGTTTCGTCCTATTTCTTTTCTTGTATTCCCATATTGGTGCTCTGAACTTATGTACATTGTTTAATAAGGATAAATTGCAGTCAAATTTGAAACATCCCTATTTTTACCATATAATCTCTATATGTAATGAAAACAACCGAAACTTTGCACCAAAAACTATGTTAAACTAGATTCAAACCTCAGAAGTGTCCCTGAACCCATACGAGAAACAGTCACAAAGCAACTCAGTAACATCGGGATGACTCCTGCTCTTCTTATCGGTTTGTCTTGGACTTGTTCATCAGATGCTCGGCGCTTTGAGAATCAGCGGCGATTTTTGCTTTTAATACAATCGCAACAACAGCTTTGGTGGTTTTTTGGTCTGTGTTGAGCAAATGTTCGGAGAAGGTACAGAAGTCCGTGATTTGCACAAAATTCTGGTCGGTCGTCTGGATTCTTTCTTCCCAACAGGACTCAGGAGGGGGGCAATATCTTTTGGAAGTTATCCATACTCGGTCTCAGATTCTGGGAACAAAAAAAATCATAATTCACAACACACAGTAAGACACCATTAGAAGTTGTTTTGTGAAACAGCCTAAGCACAATTTTTTCCCTTTCCCGAATCTTCCAATTTAGGTTAAATTTCTGCATTGTGGAAATTAGCAATTTGTAGAAGTTCCTAAACGGATGAATGCATTATGGTCGGGGTTTTGCTTCCAACTTCAGATCAAAATTTGACATAAAAATGTCAAAGGTACACCGGAGATTGAGATCCTTGACACACATTCATCTCAGACATGAAACATGATTATTTGAGGGCAATACCATAGCTGCATCATATGCCACATCACATGTTCCTCCCTTTGAATGGAGTGGCTATTAGTGGTAGCTCCCACGAACCATTGAGAAGCTGTAGACATCCACCTTACGATATAACAAACACTTCTTCACTCCCAATGTAAAGAAAGCGGGTCTACGCTGAACAACTAATTGGGTAAAGAGTGAGGTAATAGTCTCAAATCAAGGGTAATAAATGTCTATTATGTAGGAGTACCTCAGGAGCCATCCACCATAAGTAACCGGGCCTCCGTAGTCTTTTCAGCCATTTGTCTCCCCTCCCGAGCTACAAAACCAAAGTCAGCTAACTTGATTTTCTTCCTTGTCGTCTGCCTGTCAGAAGTAGGTTGCCTAAACATTGAAGAGTTCACATCTTAGAAACCCAATCACCCCAAATGCCAGGGCTAGTTGACTCAGGCTCGATGTACTAAATAAGAGGATTTCTTCTGATTTGCTTGCTTAGTTATATGAATGTAAAATCAGGAGAAGCTTTAACCTAGTGTGCCCTGGTGCTCCAAACTTTGAAACACAACGTGTTCTAACAATTGGGTGTATGCAGGGAAGTCAGATAAAAAAAATACTCTGGGGCTCTAAGACCTTATCAATCCTAGCCATAAAATGTAGTAAAGACCTGAAAGTTAAATGCTAACTTCATTTTTTTAGCACTACTTACTTCCCCCG
>VIGQ01001846.1:0-10000 GCA_009663005.1 Actinidia chinensis | reverse complement strand
TGGCATTACCGGTTGTTGCGGTGCATCATCGTGGTTATTGTTATTGTGAACATCATGGACCACTTGAACAAGTCCCTCTAAAATCCTCTCTATGTGGTCAACTCGATCTTCGGGCTCTACTACCCTTCTATAGCCCCAGCCTCTTCTAGGTGGCAGAACGTCTACAAACATATCAAATGTTTAGACATATCTCATAACACTTAGCTATATTGCATCCTAGCATACATAGCACATAACGTATATCACTAGTCAGTCTTAGAATTCTATCTAGACGTGAACCTATCTTATGGTGTAAACCTATAACTCTGTGTACGTTTAAACCTATTAACTCTAATAACCACCTGTTCACGACCCGCACCCCGGCTTATGCGGATTTCATGGGCACGTGTTTGTCGACGGCTTGCCGCCAGGCCTACGTATCTTCAACCTGTGCATATTCTATTTAAAATGCCATAATAATTTTTTCCTTTGCGGAAAACGTATCATAACTGAGAATAATAAAGTGTTATTGTCATACCGTACATTAAGAGTTGATGCCTAATTTTTTAAACTTTATATACATAAGAGGCCAACTTTAATTATACATACATCACATGGCTAATATAATACATGACATTAAGATCTAGTCTATCAACATAACATTTCAAGCCCTTGGGCTTTCAAAAACTACGATATATGCCTTCAACTTTCTTTTAGGCTTCATTCATTGGCTTCATGATGAAAAGGTTTTCGAAAACGTAAGCTAAAAACTTAGTGAATAATATCAATGCACGAAATTAAAATACCAGGGATTATTACATCTCATACATATATCATTATCTTGAAACCTGTGCGCATAACTACTTTCTTTGAAAAAAAACGTACTTGTCATAAACTTGATACTACATAACATGGCATCCACATGGTTTTTTGAAATCATACTAGCATAACAAGTGTGAACACTCGGGTATACATGACTTGGTGACCATATATAGGTCGGGTGCTCGTTAGGCCTGTGAGAATCTCAATTGTAGAGTGTGAAATTACTTTTACGCCCTCACTCCACCGTTCAGACGATTACAGAGAGTGAAGACTTATTTAACATCCCATACTCTTTTTATATCGTTCAGACAATTAGGTTAGATTAAAAGTCACACAAGGGGGGGACCCCGGGAAGAGAAAGAGTCACGTACATTTATACCTTTGAACATATCCATTGTCATGGTACAGAAAACATCCATGGGTTTTCATTCATATCAAATAATATAACAATAATTTAAAACATATGCATTTATATTGTGAAATATCCTTAATGCATTGATGAAAGCATAGAAAAGGAGAAAACATTGAATAAACCAATAATATATATTGAAAACATTTTTAAAATACGTAATTTTGTTCATGGCATCGTGTTACTCAATTGGATTCTCTTGGCTAGGGCTTTAGACAACGCGGTCCTACACACAAAGGGCAAGGTATCGTTCATCATAAACTATGATTAATCAAAACATGAAAGAAAAACTTTTAAAACTAATAGAAACTTTCCATTTTTTACCCAAGAGCATATCCGTTGTTAAAGGTGCTTTCTCAATAGTATAACTCTAAGAGGTGCAGGAATATAATTTCATTCTCATTTAAGCCTTGGTATCCCGTTCGAACCCAGTGGAAATAGTCTGAATGGAAACGTTCAAACCAAGGCATCCTGTTACTCACTTGGATTCTCTTGGCTAGGCTTTAGACGTCGTGTTCCTACACATCAAGGGCATAGGTATCATTTCCCATCATTACTATGATTAATCAATTGGATAAGAGAAAAACTTGAAAACTCATAGAAAAAACTTCCTCCAAATTTCTCCAAAGGCATATCCGTGTTTAAGCTTTTTCTGCACTCGGATAACTCAAGATGGTTTGCAGAACATAATTCCTTCTCATTTAAGCCTCGATATTCCATCTCGAACCACAATGGAAATCGTCAAATTCTTTTGATGTGCGAACTCAAAAAGTTCCAAACCCCAATTTTTTCTCAACTCATTTCTATTCCTTTAAAGGATTTCTAAACCTCAAAGACAAACTCATTTGGTTACTATAACTCAATTTTCAACTCCTAAAACAACCCTAATATGGTTTAGTAGAGATCTAGGATTTGATTTTATATTAAAGACTTTTGAAAATATTAGTATGGAAAATCTTGGGGGGTTTTTCAAACCCAGACTTGGAATTCAACTCATAAACATCAACACATGTTATTTGACTCTAAATTTTTAGACTAAATTTTAGACTCCATAAACAGTTACATATACATTACTTCTAACATTTATGGGTTAGGGTTTACCCTTTCTTAAGATTTTTTCAAGCCTCCACAATGCTTCTTTTGCTTTGAATTATCTTTATAAGCTCTCTCTTCTTCCTTCCTCTTCTTCCTCTTTTCCCCCTTTTCTTATCTTCTTTTCTTCCTTTCTCTCGTCGGCAGGGGTGTGTTTTGATTTGGTAAAGTGAATGTGAGAGTGTATGGTTGTATTATTGAATGGTATGGGAAAAAGGAAATATCTCGTGTGGTGCGTCCCTTTCTGATTTTCTGTGTCCATTTCTATTTTTTATTTTCCTATAGTTACCGTTCGAACACTCAATAATTCCGTTTCGAACGTTAACCTGCAGAATGCCTTTCCTCTCATTAAAACACCAATGAAGAATGCTGTACGGGTTCGGGAGGGGATACTACATTACTTCATACTTGCATTTATACATGGCCACACAAATCAATTATTGCTGTAGTAAATTAGATTAACTTTAAATTAAATTAAATTGCTAATTAATTTTTAAAAAAAACAATTCAACCCTTCCTCTTGGGTAATATTGGACCAACAGAATCGTTTCAAAGCGCTAGTCTAAGGACGCTCTATGAGGAGGCCATTACCGCCAATCCGCAAAGTCCTCACTCAAGTTTTGGAAGGTGATGAAAGAGGGAGCTCTGAAAGGTGAGAAAGAGAAAAAAGAAAGCGAAGGAAGAAAAATAGGATGACAGAGGGCAAAAGGAGGAAGGGAAGGGAAAAGAAAGGGGAGGAAGGGGGAAACAAAAAGAAAAAGGGGGGAGCGGAAGGAAAACTAGAAAAAGGAACAAAGGCTGGACAACAATGGATCGATTGGCTAGTCTCAACACCAGGGTGAATGCCATCGTCTTCATCGTGGAGTGCTTGATTAAAGCTGAATTTATTAATTTAAACCTCCATTCACTGATGCAAAAGGGTACTGAGGCAAAGCTTATCCCTGTTCAAGTTGACTATCTTAGATGGGAATGTACGGAAGGCAAGAGGATCATATGGACTACTTAAATTCTTATAAACCTCTAATGAGCTTTTGAGGGCCTTGGATAAGGTGAATGTGCAAGGCCTTCTTGACAACCTTTAAAGAGATCAGCAGAGGAATTGTGGTTACAAGAACCTATCACAAAGGACAATCCAATTCGTTTGGTGACCTAAGTAGGGTCTTGTCGCAATTTCATGAGCTTGCCAAGTCAGGAGAGAAGAGGAAGAACGCCTCCCACCTCTTCGCAGGTCCACTAGCAAGGACAAAGAAAACTTAAAAGGATTATGTCAAGTAAATTCAATAGGTTGTCCTGTGTAGCAACGGGGATCCTAGTTATAAAGTCATAGTCATGGCCAATGATGGAGGTATTGTCTTGGCCCGCTATTGATTCTTGTCAAAAAATGTACAGATCTGTCGGCACTCAAAGTAAAGCTGATAAATCCATCTCCATAGAAGAAGAACTGGCCGACCAAAGCATAGGAGGTAAGGAAAGGAGGATCACAAAGGTGGAAGAAGAAGCCAGATTTCACGACAGACAGACTATAAGGATCCGTGTGTACTTGTTCTAATCAATCATATTGATCCATTGCATTACAAAGAATTTTATTTTCTTTTTCAAAGTATAAGTTGGATTTAGTTAGGATTTTAAAGTGTAGTTATTTTAGTATCTTGTGTTCACCTTAGCCACCTGTCCTCGTGGGATCGATACTATAACAATTCAAATTTTAATTACTATTTCGCGACCCGTAACTTGTGGGTTAAAGGGTAAAAGAAATTCAACTTTTGCGGAGCAAAGACAAACAAGCGGGAAAACTTGATATGCAACAGGCGACCCGTGGTTAAATCCACTGATCAAAAATAGCGAACAGACCCAAGACGACCTGGAAATCGGATGAGATATATAATACTAGCAGAAATGCCTCCCAGTCAAGGGATACCTTATAAAACAAAAAGGAAGAAACCCCCCCTATCACAAGAAAGAAGAGAACTGAGAGTTTAAGGTTTTGCAATCCCAATTCCAAACTACACATCTTAGCTAGAGTATATGAGGGAAAAAAGTTATCCAATGGAATCAATGTGATCTAAAAAGTCCCTAATGATGCTTTAGAAATATTTGGAGAGGGAGTTGCAAGGCTTTCTCAACAAACTTTGAAGGGGCCAGCGAGATCATGGTTTAGGACGTAATCTCCCAAAACCAGTAAACTCGTTTAGCGACCTGAGCAGGCTTTTTGTCACCAATTTTATGAGCTGCAGGGTCAGGTAGAAGAACGCCTCCCACCTCTTCATGGTTCACCAAAAAAATAGAGAGAGCCTGAAAAACTACGCCAGGCGATTTAATTAGATCATCTTAGAAGTAGAGGATCCCAAAGATAAGGTCATAATCATGGCAATAATGGAAGGTCTTTGTCCCGGCCCACTATTTGATTCCGTTTTAAAAGCGTGCCCAAAACCTGTCTGGGCACTCAGGATAAAGTAACAAATACATCGCCTATAGAAGAATTGACAAAAAAACAAACATAGGAGGTGAGGAAGGGAAAAGGAGAACAAAAGAACAATAGTCGGAACCTATAATTCATTATGAGGTTTACGAATATTGAAAACAAATAATGTGAAAAACGTATCAGGGGTGGTAGGGGTTCACAAGAAAAATATTGCGAGGTTTACAAGGATCAGTGGCGTAAATGGAGAGTTCTTAAATTTGAAGGGAACAAATAGCTAATTTGATCAAGAAAGAAATGATACCTGAGAAAATGTGAGCTGATTGTCCGAGGCTAGTCTCACCCAATAGAGGGTTTGCACTGACAATAGGACGGACACATGGAATATCCTCCAAACATCATGGGAGATTAGAACGTGAAAATGTTCAAATTCATCCCGGAAAAAGGGCGTGCTTGAGAGGCAAGGGGCGACCAAAGGGAAGAGGTATATAACCTCTCAGCACCCATGGCCGAAGCACTCCCTTCCATTACCTTCACAAACGAGGATCTAAGAGGCTTTCATCTCCCCAACAATGATGCTTTGGTAATATCTGCCACTATCGCTAATTTCAACATTCAAAGGATCCTAATTAACAATAGGAGTTCTGCCGACATTGTGTTTATTTTGGCTTTTGACAAAATAAAGATTGGGCTTGATAGACTCCAAGGATGATGCTTTGGTAATATCTGAGAGGTTATATACCTCTTCCTTTGGTCGCCCCTTTGCCTCTCAAGCACGCCTTTTTCGGGATGAATTTGAACATTTTCACGATTCGAATCTCCCATGAATAGTTTGGATATCTCCTGTGGTCGGCCTATTGTCAGTGCACCCTCTATTGGGTGAGACTAGCCTCGGACAATCAGCTACAAATTTTCTCAGGTATCATTTCTTGATCAAATTAGCTATTTGTTCCTTCAATTGAAAGAACTCCTCCATATTATGCCACTGATCCTTGTAAACCTCGCAATATTTGTTCTTGTACCCCTCTTACGTTTGTTCACATTATTTGTTCGCAATATTCGTAAACCTCATAAATGAATTATAGGTTCGACTATTTGTTCTTTTGTTCCTCCTTTCCTCACCTCCTATGTTTGGTTTTTGTCAATTCTTCTATAGCGATGTATTTGTTAGCTTTATCCTGGAGTGCTGACAAGGTTTGGGGCACGCTTTTTAAAACGGAATCAAATGTGGGCCGGGAGACAAAGACCTTCCATTATTGCCTGATATGACTTATCTTTGGGATCTCTACTTCTAAGAGATTCTAATTAACACGCCTGGCGTCTAGTTTTTCAGGCTCTCTATATTTTTTTGGTGAACCATGAAGAGGTGGGAGGCGTTCTTATTACCTCGACCCGAAGTATACAATTGGTGACAAAAAAGCTCTCTCAGGGTCGCCTAAACGAGTAATGGTTTGGGGAGTTACTTCCTAAACCATGATCTCGCTGGCCCTTCAAAGTTGTTGAGAAAGCCTGCATCTCACCTGTTCCAAATATTTCTAAAGCATCATTAGACTTTTATACGAGTCCAAGTGATCCATTGGATAAATTTTTCCCTCATATACTCCTAGCTAAGATGGTAGTTTGGAATGGATAAACCTTAACTCTCATTACTCTTTCTGTGAATGGGGGGTTATTTTGTTTTTTATTAAAGTATACACTATGACTGGAGCATTTATGATAGTATTTATAGCAATCGATTCAGGCGTCTTGGTCTTCGGAATTTTGATCAAGTGGATTTACCACGGGAGCCTGTGCAACAAGTTTTCCCGATGTTGTTCTTTGCTCCCAAAAGTGAATTCTTTACCAAAGTTAGACGGGTCGCCGAAAAATTAGTAATTAAAAATTTGTTTGAATTATGAGTAGCGATCCCCACGAGGAAAGAAGTGCTTAAGGTTGAAACACCAGATACTAAATACTACATTTAATCTAAACTAAATCCAAACTTTACTTTGAAAAAGAAAAATAAAAATTCTTGTATGCAAATGAGATCATATGAATGAATGAGACAAAAGTTACAACTACGGAATCCTTATAGTCTGTCGTCGTGAATCTGGCTTCTTCCCTTTTGATCCTCCTTTCCTTACCTCCTATGCTTGGGCTTCGGCCAGTATGTCTATGGAGATAGATAGATGTATTATCAGCTTTACTTTGAGTGCCGACCAAGGATTTAGTACATTTTTGACAAAGAATCAAATAGCGGGCCAAGACAAATACCTTCCATCATTGCCATGACTATGACTTTATAACTAGGATCCTTTGCTACCAGGACAACCTGATTGAATTACTTGACATAATCCTTTAAGTTTTCTTTGTCTTTCTAGTGGACTGCGAAGAGGTGGGAGGCGTTCTTCTTCCTGACTTTGCAGCTCATGAAATTGGCGACAAAGACCCTACTTAGGTCACCAAACGAATTGATGGTCCTGTGTGATAGGTTCTTGAACCACAATCTCGCTGATCTCTTTAAAGTTGTCAAGAAGGCCTTGCACATCACCTTATCCAAGGCCCTCTAAAGCATCATTAGATTTTTATAAGAATTTAAGTAGTCCATAGGATCCATCTTGCCTTCGTACATTCCCATCTAAGATAGCAACTTGAACATGGATAAGACTTTGACCCTCATTACCTTTTCAGTGAATGGAGGTTTTATCAGCTTTATCAAAGCATCCACGATGACGAGAGCATTCACCCTGGTGTTGATAGCATCGATCAGGGTGTCCAAGCCTTTGAATTTTTATTCAGTCAATACACCATGGTATTTGTGCAAACGGATATCCCAGTGAGGTGACCTTCCCTGCCTACGGGGCCCATCGTATCCTGGGTCTTACTGGAGGGTCTAGGTAGACCTTTCAGAGCTCCTCCTTCACCTTCCACACTTGGAGTGAGGACTTGCGGATTGGCGGTAATGGCTCCTCATAGAGCGTCCTTGACTAGCGCTTTGACGATTCTGTTGGTCCAATAGGTAACCCAAGAGGAGGGTTGAATTGGTTTTTTTAAAATTAATTAGCAATTTAATTTAATTTAAAAGTTAATCTAATTACTACAGCAATAAATTGATTTGTGTGCAATGTAATAAATGCAAGTAAGTAAGTATGAAGTAAAAGTATGTTGTAGTATCCCGAACACGTACAGAAGAATTCTTCCATTGGTGTTTGATGAGAGGAAAGGCATTCGAAGGTTAACGTTAGAACGGTTAGTGAGTGTTCGAACGGTAACTATAGGAAATAAAAAATAAGAAAGGGACACAAAATCAGGAAAGGGAAGCACACCACACGAGATTACATTCCCCAACCAGTCATAACCACACTCTCACTCACTTTACCAAATCCAAAAACACACCCCATGACGATGAGAGAGAAAGGAGAAAAGGAAAGATAAGGAAGAAGGGGGAGGAGAAAGAAGAGAGGAAGACGGAAGGAAGAGAGAGAGCTTATAAAGATAATTCAAAGACCAAAAAGTAGAAAGCATGTGGAGCTTGAAAAATCTTAAGAAGAGGGTTAAAAACCCTAACACCATAAATGTTAAAGTAATGTATATGTAATGTTTATGAGTCTCAAAAATTAGTCTAAAATTTAGTCAAATTAACATGTTTAGATGTTATGCTGGTGATTCCAAGTCTGGGTTTGAAAACCCCCAAGATTTTACATACTAATATTTTCAAAGTCTTTAAATCCTAGATCTACCATATTCGGTTGTTTTAGGAGTTTGAAATTGAGTTAGTTAGTTTAGAACCAAAATGAGTTGTCTTTGAGGTTTAGAAATCCTTTAAAGGAATAGAAAGAGTTGAGGAAGAAAAAATTGGTTGGGAAGATTTGAGTTCGCAGCAAAAAGATTTGAACGATTTCCATTGTGGTTCGAATGGAATATCGAGGCTTAAATGAGAATGGAATTATGGTCATGCACCATCTTTGGAGTTATCCTAGTGCAGAAAGAAGATTAAGTTATTTTACTTTTAAACGGATATGCCTGGGAAAGAAATTTGGAAAGGTTTTTCTAGTAGTTTCAAGTTTTTCTTTATCAATTGATAATCATAGTAATGATGAATGATTACATATGCCCTATGATGTGTAGGAACACGACGTCTAACGCCTTTAGCCAAGGATCCAAGTGAGTAGTAACAGGATGCCCTGGTTTGAACGTTTACATTCGAACGATTTCCCTGTTGGTTCGAACGGGATACCAAGGCTTTTAATGAGGAATGAAATTATTTCTGACACCATCTTAGAGTTATCCTTAGTGTTAGAAAAGAAACTTAACGGATATGCCTTGGGTAAAAATGGAAAGTTTCTATTAGTTTTACGTTTTTCTTATCATGTTGATTAAGCCATAGTTATGATGAACGATACCTATGGCCCTTTGATGTGTAGGAACGCGTTGGTCTAAAGCCTAGCCAGAGAATCCAATTGAGTAGTAACACGATTGCCATGAAAAAAATTAGTATTTTAAAATGTTTTCAATATTATTTATGTTTATTCAATTGTTTTCTATGCTTTCAATGCATTAAGGATATGTTCACAATATAAAGGCCATATTTTTAAATTATTGTTCTATTTTGTGATATGAATGAAAAACCCATGGATCTTTTATTTACATGCAAAGCGGACTATGTTCAAAGACAATGTACGTGACTCCGGGGTCCCCCATGGTGGGACTTTAATCTAAACCTAATGGTCTGAACGATAGAGTATGGGGATGTTAAAAAGTTCACTCTTGTAATCGTCTTAACGGTGGAGTGAGGGACGTGTTAAAGATAAGTTTCACTCATACAATGAGATATCTCAGGCTAAAGAGCCACCCGACCTATATGGTCACCAAGTCATCTGTATACCGAGTGTTTCACACTTTTTATGCTATGTATGAGTCAAAACCATTGTGATGCCATGTATGTAAGTATCAAGTTATGACAAGTTACGTTTCAAGAAAAAGGTATGTTATGCTCACATGTTCAAGATAATGATTATATGTATGATATGTAAATAATCATGGTTATTTATATTCGTGCATTGATATATTCACTAAGTTTTAGCTTACGTTTTCGAAAAAACCATTTTCAGGAAGCCCAAAATGAAGAAGCATATAAAAGAAAGTGAGCATATATGTAGTTTTGATAGGCCCAAGGGCTCTGATATGTTATGTTGATAGACTAGATCTTATGTCATGTATTATATTAGCCATGTGATGTATGTATATTAAAAGTTGGCCTTCTTATGTATATAAAGTTTAAAAATTAGGCACCACTCTGT
>VIGQ01001845.1:5000-17500 GCA_009663005.1 Actinidia chinensis | reverse complement strand
TCCGGCGCGCCGTCGACTGCCTGCTTAATTAGCCCCATTACTAACGTGGGATATGTAATTCTAGTAAAATCGATCAGACAAACAGCGAATTGTCATCCATTCAACCGGATATGTTATCTTGCCATCAAATCTCATTAGATATTGGGCATAGATTTGTAGTCCAATTTTATGACCAATCAATGGCCACAAGGCATTTTATTTAGAGAAGATAATGTATGGGTGGTGTTAATGCCAAGGCATAATTACATAACCTTTGCCTGCTTTTTGTGGGGTAGTTAACCGAATTGAACGTGAATCACTTATTTTGAATTTTGAAGAAAAACAAATTGTGTAAATTCTGGAATCGTAGAGTTTTTCTTATCCTTATAATAATTATTTTAACTTTTTACTCTGTTAAAATAAAAAAAATTACATATCTTTCTTTATTGACTTTTAAAAGTGAACATATATTTTGGGACCAAGCGAGACTTAGAATTCTGCTTCCTTTCATGTTTTAAATTTCTAACCTCTAGTGTTTGTCAATTCTTGAGTGAGTACATCCCTGTAAGAAAAAAATTTTTTCTCGACTTTAATCAGTTTCCGCTAGTAAACTTTTCAGATTAGTCATCATTAACAAGATACTGAGCTATCAAAAAGTGAGAAATTCATAAAGCTCACTTTAAATTCTAAGAGATTGTACTTGCTTTGAAATTGGATTACTTTATGATGTGGGATAAATTCTCCACCGACCAAGGCGGGTACATCGCCCTAGCACATCACAAACTGGTCGCCCATGATCTCCCTATGTTACTTATCTCCGAACTCTCTTGACCGAGGGTAAAACGCGTCCAACGTTCAGCATGGAACCTCGTCCAAGCTATTTCCACTGACTCCTCGCCCAGAGCCAAAGTGTTTGCTCCCTCCTCGCCCTTGGGCAAGGTAGAATACTTGGCCTTGATCAATCTCCACCAGTTCCTATCTATACGCCCCGCCGCGAGATTTCTCCTCCACGACACCACTTACGGGATACTCTCCAGATAGCAATCTCCCAACTTATGTCTCCTACATCTCCGGATATCTTCCATACTTATCTTCCGAGGATCTTGCCGTGATCCCATGGCACGGCCATTACTACTACTCCGTCTATCAAAAGGAGGCCGCTCCCCCCTTATCCAAGTAACGCTCAACATACTCGACAACTCTCCCCTCCGAACTCTTTTACCTGCTGCTCGCCTGGTCTGATCTCCACACTATAGGAGTTTTGAGCAGCCTCGCGCCCGAACTGTTAACTTTTTGTTCGTCTGTGGCAGCCACCCTCAAGTAATCCAAGGTCCATACCGAGGGGGAGACCTGAGCAATATTGACTGTTGGTTGCTCGACCTAGTTTTTTTAATCCACAACAGTTTGTGCCGTCTGTGGAATGACATTTCTCGATCTCTATGCACCTGCGCAGCCGCGACCTACCCAGACCAAGTGCCAGCCATCAGCCCCCCAGATAACAGAGCCCATCCTATGGCCACCCTGGCCAGTTTCCAAATCTAGAAGGCCTCCACCGTGATATACATGACATGGCCGAATAGATAAGTATCATGAACGAATAACGGCCGCCTAATGCAACTCTCCCACTGTTGCCACTCCCCACTTCCGCAGCACCATCCGTCCCTGATATCGATCGATCTCCGCCACTCTATCGTTTGGGGAGATCATTCTCCGAATCTCAGTACCGAACGAGTAAGTAGAGGTAGGCTCGAACACCGAGTCCGTCCTTACGTTAAGGATTTCCTCTTCAGAAATCTAGTAAAACTCGAGCCAGGCTAGAAGGGGGAGGAGTCCTCAGGTAGGCGATCGATCGGGCACGAAACAATCACCCGCAAAAGATTCGAGATTGGACGCCCAGCTCGACGCCATTAACACTAGAGACAAATGCTCCAGTAACTGTGGACACTTTTGATTAGACAAACATAACCGACGGCCGTTCACGGAGAGAGATTGAGGGCTCGGATTTCTTCGAATTTGCAAGCTCCCTACCCAGCTCGGCATTATGAGTAAAGACAATTCGATGGACCACCTGGACTCATATAAAGGCCTGATTCGCTCCAGGGTTGCTCGGATGAGGTTTATGTGTAAAGCGTTATCCGCCACTCTGAAAGGACTTGCCATAAAGATCGTGTTTCCGAAATTACGTCGTGGGACCATAAACTCTTTTGGCGATCTTCAATCGACTCTTTTGTCGCCAATTTCATCATGAGCTGCCGGAATCGACAGAGAATGCTTCCCACCTGTTCACCGTTCACAAGAAACCGAGAGCTTGAAAAGATTTCGGAAACGATTCAAACCAGGCTGTATTAGAAGTCGAGAAGCCCAGCAAAAAAGTAATAATCATGGCAATGATGGAAGGACTCCGACCTAGTCTGTTGTTCACTCCTCTTTCCAAAAACGTCCTGAAACTTTATTGCCGCTCCAGAGCAAAGCCGACAAGTTTATCGTCGCAGAGGAGTTAGCCGAGGCTCAAACGAAGGCGACGAGGAAAAGATGATCATAGAGAGGAAAGATCTCCTGATACGGCGGATCGCCTATAGAGAGTAGAAACAATGGTATAAAAAGACCTGACCGAGATTCCTAACGCTCTAACTATAGGCATCCTCGCACCCCACCTCGCCGCCCCATTTATCCGTACCGCCACTCAACGCCCCCGTTACCCAAGTTAACTCTCGAAAATTAGCATGAATAATTCATCAATGGGCCCGGGAAGGATCAAGACTGACCCCCAAAGAGAACCGGAACAAATATTGTGAATTCCACCGACCCACGACACAACACTGATGACTGTTCACTGAAGGAACAAATTGCCGATCTCACTAAAATGGGTTGATTTGAGAAAATATATCGCTACCGCCGCACTTCGCCTTACTCTCCCAAAGAAGGTACTGCGACAACAGACCAAGCTGCGTCGTATATACAAAACGATCCACGGAGGTTCGATCGGGCGGCTGTTCGACTTCATCCAGGAAAAAAGTTGCCAGAATGTGCCCTTAAAAAACCGACCGAAGAAGAGATCTACAATCTCTTCTCGTCATAGTTGGGCGACCACACACCCATCAACCTCAACAATTTATTTGAGAGGCTTACACCTACCCCACGACGACGCCTTGGTTGTCTCGGCTCAATCACAATGAACCTCGGGATTTTATCATCCCCGCCCACCCCCTTTTTATCATCTGATTATTTTTCATGTTTAATAAAAATTTAATATATACTTTGCTGGTTAATGTGCATGGTATGTGCATGGGTGGCGTGGACCTTGCAATATTTGGAAAGTTAGAGACTATTATGGATGGCAATTGCCCTCGCCCCGCCCCGCCCACCCCTATTTGGGTGAAGTTTCGGGGATTTTTAGGGGATCGTGGCGGGTCATCGGGGATTAAAAAAAAAATTCATAGCGTGGCGGGGGACGTGTTGTATACCCCCCCTCCCCGATCCCCGAAAATTTACCCCAAAAATATTAAAATTAAACATAAAGAGTAATAAATTAAATAATTAATCAAATTGAATGATGGGTTGCAAAGTAATTAAACCCTAAAATTGTGATTGATGTATGGTTGATTTGAGTTTTAAATTTGATTTTGAGTTTCAAAAATTGTCTAATGTTTGATTTTGAGTTTCAACTTTTAGGTGTTATGGTTGATTTAGTGTTGTGATTGATTTTTAAATTTTGGCTTAGGGATTTGTCGTTGATTTAGGAATTTTTTGGATGTGGGGTGTTTCATATGAGGGGAGGGGGATCGGATTCGGGGGCGGGGATCGAGGTTACACAAAATTCCCCGCCGGGGGGGATCGGGGCTTGGGCTTAAAAAAATTCGGGGATGGGGACGGGGCGGGGACACCAACCTCCGTCCCCGCCCCGCCCGTTGCCATCCCTAGAGACTATAGTATACTGAATAGTTTGATTTGGACCATCCAATTAAAAACGTGAATCTTAACTACGCGTTTGGGATAAATTGAATTTATTTTTATTTTTATTAATTTTTTTAATTTTAATCAAATGTTTTTACTTTTTCATTCGGCTCGATTTAAGGAATCGAAAAGGTTATAAAAATATTTTTTTTATAAAAAAAATCATTTGAAATCAAAATTAATAGATTTTATTTAGGCGAGACCGCAAGAGTCCACGAGACATCAAAAAATTTTAAAAAAAATATTTAAAAGATAAAAACAAAAAAACAAAAAAACAAAAATAAAAATAATCTAGTTTATCCCAAACTAAACCGAGAGTACAATTATTAAGTCTGTGATGAAAAACACTCAAATTTGTACTCCACCCGTATTCAGTGCATAAGATTTCGATATTATACGTTGAACATTTTCTTCACGTCGATTTAACAAAAAAACTCAATTGTTACCTCACTTTGTATTAAGTGCAAAAATACCCCGACTCAGTTAAGGAAAATAGTAGATAGATACTTTTATTCTGCAATTTATCTCGTAAGGCATCATATTCTCTTGCTTATATAAAGAGATGGACGTGACAAAAGTAGTAAAAAATAAAATTTATCTCATATTTTATGGAGAGGCTGATTAATTTTAGTTTCTATATTGCTTGTGTCACAGAAATAGACACTCTAGGGCTTCACTGGCCCTAATGGGCCATTGACATGATCGTACCATGCTACCTACCTGTTGGAGTATGCTGATGAGTTTTCAGGTCCATTGGCTCGTCCTTAAGGTTCAGCTCTTTCCCTACCCCTACGTTTTGGTTTGTTTGGTTTTGATAAAGAAATAATTTTAAAAATTATCATATTTGGCTAACAAATTAAGCAAAAAATGGTAAAAAATGATGAGAAATGGAACTCCCTCCTCACCAGCTCATTATTTCTCGTCAAAATGATGTGATTGTGAGATTTGAAGAGAAACGAAACTTATTAACTACATGTTTTGTTAATTTTTTCCGAGATTGTCCATTTAAATACGTATGAAATACAGTAGCTCACTTCCTTTTTTTCTTTCTATTCATATAAACGTTGAGAATATATAGCTTTTCTTAAAAACACCTTCTCTTCCCCTATCCGTTCCTATCGATTGACGGAAAAACAAACATAAAATGAAAAACGGCACAATTATTTGATTTTCTTGTTTCACACCCATAATCACTTAAACTAATGAATCAGTGTCCACAATCAGTCTGTTACAACTGGCTAACATATCGACCCACAAATTCACAAGAAGTTCAAGACTGAAATCTCTATACTACTTCCAACACGCAACCAGTGACATATGTATCATGTGATTTTTAGATACTAGAACTTCCCAGTCTTACAAAAAATTTGAGCCAAGTGATGCTTTGACTATTAAATCATTCAGTAACCTCAGTCTTGATGATCTGATCTCGCAAGCTTAGGCTTTAGAAATCATGCAAGCTTCGCCACATATGATAAAGCATTGGCAGCCATCCGTACGTTTACCCTAAAGGAGTGTTGGCTAGCTTTCTTTGATGCAAAGCAAACTAAGGAGACACCGTCACTGGGGTGGCAAATAGAATCTCACGCACCTTCTCGCAATTGGATGGCGTTCCCACCAACCCCAGTAAAACAATCAACTATGATCCAGAACCAACAACGTATGCATGATGCCTGCTATAACTCTTGGGTGACAGAAAACCAACTTTCTGATCCATTTTATTCCCCCATCATCTCATATCTGGAGAAGAGTCGGTATCTTTTGAACGCCACTATTGCTAATACTGGGAGAAAGATCCCTCATAAAAAATCCCTTGGAATTTAAGCTCTGTAAAAAGATAATGAATTATTATGAGAAATACCGCTAAAACTTGCGTATGGAGTATCAAAACAAGCAGCCAACACAATCGCTATATAAATATGCCATGAAACGTGTGTATAGCAAATAGCAGAGCATACAGTTTATCAGAATCAGTAAATTCATCCTTTTTTGAATATAGCTAGTTTAGCACTCCTCTCCTGTGTTCTTGAAATGCCCTTATCAAAATGGTTAGACTTTACATAGGAGCTAGAGGTAATTCCGCAAGGTAACCAGGTACATAAGAGCTTGGAGTTGTTTATAGAAAAGATTCATACAAACAGCCATGGTTCGGATTAATAGTACATAGATGAGAAATGAATAAGGACAAAAGTCAAAGATAACATGAAACAAAATGCCATTACCAATTAGTTAATTGAGCTTGAAAAATAGATTTCTTTCTTGCATTCATCAACTTTCTCACTATAGTCATTTTGGCCCATTTAATATGCATACATAGCAACACGCCTCAGTGACCAATGTTTTGGATAATTTTGCAGAACAATAAACTGTACCTTTACTAATGAAAAATCAATAGAACATGAAAGAGAGGGAGATGTACCTTCGGCTCACGCGATAATTCTTTTCCCAAAAACAGAGGAAGTCGCGCCTGAACGCCGAAAGTCATTGAAACGAAGTAAATAAGCTCATCAGAGCTAACTCGTCCGAGAAGCCCCACTTCCGGACTGGCTCGTCAATGTTGTAGTCGCCCCCAAAAAAGATGAAATGGAGAGTATGCGTCGATTTCACCGACCTCAACAAGGCTTGCCCAAAAGACAGTGTTCCTTGCCTAACACGACTTAATAGTCACGCCACCTCCAAGCAACGTAGCTCCTGGGTTTTAAATGGAACGCCTTCTCGGGATATCACCGTATCAAATGTCCCTCCGACATTGAGAAAACTTCTTTTATATCACAGAGCGGGGGCTATATTATTACAAAGTTCATCCATTCGGGTTGAAAACCGCTGGGGGCGACGTATCAAAGATTAGCTAATAAGATGTTCAAGGAACAATTGGAAAGACTGGAAGTGTACATAGATTATATGCTGGTTAAAAGTATCTGATCATACCGACCACAATCGCCCACCTTAAGGAAGCATTTAGCATCCTGCGTCGCCATCGGATGATGCTAATCCCCCAAATTCATCGTTGGAGTGCCGTCCGGGAAATATTTAGATTTCTGGTCACCAGCGTCGAATTGAGGTAAACCGGATCAGTCTAAAGCCCAATCTCGATGGCTCCCGCCTAAAAATATCCTAGAAGTACAGCAGCTAACTGGTGAGTAACCGCCCTCACAGATTTGTCTCCAAATCTGCGGACAGTGCCCTCCCATTCTTTTAAAACCTACGACAGCCAGGTTTTCGATGGAATGAGAATCTGAAAATGCGTTCCAGACATCTGGAAGAAGTATCTCGGGTCTTCCGCCTTTTACTCACACGTCCCTACCACCCCGGCGAAGAATCTTACGTATATTTATCTATCTCGCCCACCGCATGAAAGTGATGTGCTCATCCGAGAATAAGATCAGGGCAAAAACCAATATATACTTAGCAAAGTCCTTAATGGGTGCAGATGCCAGATATCCGAGGATGAAAAGCTACTCGCCTAACGCCCTAATGATCGCCGCTATGAAAAACTTCAATCATTACTTTCAGCCCATCCCATCATAGTATGGACTGATCAACCACTAAAGCAGTTTCAAACGGACTAGGACACATTAGTTCGACTCCTTAAATGGTCCATTGAGGTAAGTGAGTTCACATTGAATAAGGCGAGGATGGCAAAAAAGCCCAGACCCGTGCTGATTCATTGTCGCCTCCCCCATGAAGGCACTCCACAACAGACCAGCTCCTCCTGAAACGAAATTCCCAAAGAACCACCGCAGAAAAAGGACCTCGCACTGGATATTATCGTGGATGGCTCTCTAACTAGCACGGTTGTGGTGCAGGAATCGTCATACAGGCTCTATCAGGCGAGCAGGATGGAGTACGCCATAAGATAGAGGTTTAAAGCACTAAATAATGAAAGCGAGGATGAACCTTTTTTTCTCCGGCGTCAAGAGTAGCACGTGGAGTTAGGGCACATTCTTTGGGAAATCTTCAGTGATCACAACTTGGAGGTAAACCAAGTTCAAGGGGAGGGGGTCACCTTGCCAAAGACGCAAGAATGATGGCTTATTGGGTTGAGAAAGGCCGCATCCGCAAATATCAAGGAAATTCAAAATCACCAAATCCCCGAGAAAATTATAGGAAAGCAGACGCCCTTAGCTAATCTGGTGCATACCTCGGGAATTTCTAGCAGCCCGAAGCATTTGGGGTCGCCAATCAAAATCCTCCTCACAGAAGAATTCCGACGTGATGGACGAAATTATTGACTATCTCCAGGGGAGGAAACCCTGCCAAAGGACAAACTCCAGCTCGCCGTCTCAGGATCGTCTGCCAAGAATTTTGCATATTCAAAGGAAGACTATACAAAGGTCTGTTGGACACTTTTGAAGTCTCCGACCAAAGGAGAAGAATACGTTCTAAAAGAAATACACGAAGCGCATCTGCGGAAATCACTCGGAGCAAGGTCATTGGCGAGGAAAACTATTCGCAAAGGATATTTTTGGCCGGACCATAGAACGAGATGCGGCTGCGTATATAAGGAGATTGCGACAAGTGTCAGGGTTTTGACCCATCAGCCGCCTGCCCCCACACTGAGGTGGTACGATGTTAAGCCCCTTGGAATTCGCCTCAGTGGGGACTAGACATACTGGGTCCCCTACCCCGAGCTCCCTTGCAAAGGAAATTTTATAGTCGCCATAGACTATTTTACTAAATGATAGAAGCTCAGCCTCTCGCCAAGATACTAAGCAAAATACCCAAATTTTGTAGAAAGCACCCTTGTTTGCAGATTCGGAATTCCTAAGTTATCATCTCGGACACGCAAGCAGTCGACAACGACAAAGTTAATTAGTCTGCTCGGATCGCCATCTCCCATCATTTCTCCTCGCCGGTCATCCTCAGGGCTAAAGGGTAAGTTGAAGTAACCAATCGCTACCATCCTCAGGAATTTGAAGGCGAGGTTAGAAAGGTCGAAAAGCGAATTGGCGGAAGACTTCGCCAAGCATACTTTGGGGCTTATCATACTACTAGTCGGATTACTATGGCGAAACTCCATACTCATGGTTTCGTACTGAATGGTTCATACCAGTAGAAATAGGTATGCCGAGCTTCAAGACTTTGAATTTCGCAAAGAAAGAAATAAGGCCGAGCTAGACTCAACTGGATCTCCTCGAGGGAACAGAGAAAAGCCGAACTACGCCAAGCAGCTTACAAGGCCAAGTCGCCAATACTATAATCAAGGGTCAAGACACCGATCATTCCTTCCTAGCGACCTGGTCTTGCGAAGGGTAACCCGTCAACTAAAGAACCAAATGCGGGGAAGCTCGGCCCAACATGGGAAAGCCTTACAAAGTCATCAAGGACTCCAGACAAGAACTACTGGTTAGAGGACCAAATGGAAAAGCACTTTAAATCCCGGAAACGCCGAGCATTGAAACAAATACTATCAATAAAATGGCAGGCCGGAGACACTCCACTACGCCCCATACTTTATGATTTGTGATTTTATTATTATTGGAAATTGTTACGATTCGCTATGATTTATCTCTTCAGTTGTGCAAAAGATTAATGTCGGCCAATATCACGATCGCCAATTCATTACAAAATGACAGGCATCTGATCGCCGTTATTGATGTCGCAATATCAAGATCGCCAATCATTACAAAATGACAAAAGGGCATCTTGATCGCCGGTATTGAGGTCGCCAATGTTGTTTCAAAGAATGAGTTTTCACCACCAAACTCCATAATCACAATATATAACGAGAAAAACAACATGGAACAGGGAGCAAAGATTTTTCATTCAATGAATAAAAATTACATCTCAAAAAAAAAAAAAACTTACACCTCGGAGGCAGATATCTTTAATTAACCCCCCTATTCCGCCCATGTTTTCCTTTTCTTTCTCCTCAGCAGCCTCGTCTGCTCGCCAAGATCTTGATCGGACACGGTTGCCTTAAGATCGATAGCAAGGTCGGGATGCTGCAGGCGAAGTTGCACCTTGCCAGAAGTCAAACCTTCGCAAAGATTTGGAAGTAGAATCTTCAACTGCCACCACGAACTCCGACGAGGATTTGAACTCCTCCAGGAAGACTCCTTGGCTTTATCCAAGGGCTTCCCTCAGCTCGTTCACCAACAATCCCAATCTCTCGAGCTTGTCAAAAAAAGACAAACAAGTCTCGGCCACTCTTCATTCTGGACGAGCTCGTCATTGGCCTGCTGCACGCAAGCATGGGATCGGCCAATTGTGGTGTCAAGGTTGGCAGCAACCTTCTGGAAGGCGAGCAACGCAGTTCCATGGAAGCAACTCGCCCCTCTGAAGAGATGCTGCCTCCCCAGGCCTCCCTGCCTACGGACGGCAAAGACGAACCGAGCACAACGCCTGATATAAGAAAGAAACACTTTTTGAACAATCCAGAGCCAAATTAAAATCGCTAGAAAAAATTGAAAGCACCCAAAAGTACTGAACGATCACGTGGAGGTTTCGTCAACGTTGATCCAAGGTGAGCTTCTCCACCTCTCTTGTCAGCTGGGAATCACCCTCCAGACAGCATTATCGGCCGCAGTGGGCTGCCCAGATAGAAGTCGTGGGGCCCAGAACATACCAAGATTAACCAAGGGGCCTTCCCCAGGACGCGAAGATGCGGTGGCTGGAGTGGACGGGGCTTTGCTTGATGAGGTTTGCCTTCTTCTTGCCCTAGGCCTGTGTCAACTCCTTTCCCTTAGAGCCATCATCGGCTTACTCTTTTTCTGGGGCGAGCTGGTTATGCTTCTCTGGCCATTCTCGCTAATCACAACCCCATTCGCCAGAAAGGAGTCCCTGGAACTCACGTCCGCCGGACTTCCCGAAGCTTTTCGCCGATCTCTTGAAGCTAACCTTTCGACATAGCTGAACAACGACTTACGAATCGATAGAAAAGTAATCATCGCCTAGAAAAAAGAAAGAGCAATACTCAGATTCAAGCGCGACGAGAGGCTCAAATCCAAATAAGATTCCGATGAGGGATTCGAGGCCGAGGTCGGAGAATTCATGAACGGTCTAGTAAGGATCCAGAACCTTCCCCCGACCACCGGTTCAAGTGCGGGGATAGAGGTAACAACATCCTAAGTTCTGTCTGATGGATCCTAGACATTCAACTGAATCGTCTTGGGAGGACTTTCTCGCTGAGCTGGTTCATGGGAAGTTTGGGGACTCACCTACCTCGCTCGAGGAGCTCGGTGCGTCTCCGCTCGGAAGATTATCGCCCGCCGTCCCGGACGACTAGACCCAGAGAGACAAATACTCGGCGATACGATTGTGAGTTCAATAGCACGGGTACGGAAAGCGTCTCGTCTTCTCGATCGACGAAAAATCTCTTCAAAAACTTTCGGTTCATCGCCAAAAAGTCGAGGTGGATTAGTGCAGTGGTGTTGAAAAGAATAAAATATAGCCACCCAGCATTCAAAAAGTATGAAAAGAGTAGAAGGAAGAGTGACCGACCATGAATTCCCCACGTCCTCGGAAACTAGTGGGGCGCCCTCCCGAGACGTTCCTTCAGGAATCTCTCATTCGTCGCCGGAGACGAAGAAGGAAACTTGCTCGTCAACACTTAACAGTACTGGGGTATCCTCGAGAGAGACTTCTTGTTTCTCGCCTTGAAGTACAGCCTCCTTGATCCGCGTTTAGGAGTGCTATTGAGGCTAAAATAAGTTCCTAAACTCAGAAAGGGAAATGGTGTATTTGTATTACCCGCCCACAACGACATAGAGCAAGCAAATGCTTCTCCAAGCGTTGGGAACGAGCTGGGCCGGCAGATATTATAGAATTAAGGAATTAACCTAATAGTGGGGTGAAGGGGGAAACGAAGGCCAGCGGGGAACGCAGCCTCATAAACGCTACTCGCCCGGGCGAGCAGAAGGTATGGTCTATAACCTTCTTGGAAGCCTCAACCCGCACTCCGAGAGGAAAAGAATAAGTTTCCTTAAGAGCGTTTAGCTCTTCTAAAGTATAATATTATGCTTTTCATCTACGGGGGGATGGATGACGGTCAAAGGATCACATGAGTGAACCCTCCCTCGCGACGGATGGCGATTGATTTACTCGTCAGTCATATATGGAGAACCTTCTCCTAAAGGGTCATATATCTCACAGTGTATGAATCCTAGGTCGCCCGATCTATTTACGTCAAAATTACGGGACATAAAACTACGAGAATGATACTAAAGCGGGAAAAGAGTACTTTACTCTTCACTGAAAGTTAAAAGATGCTGGGCAATCACGAGCAGGGCGTACAGACGAGAGCCAATAGTTTGTCAACAATACAGAAACGGGCTAATGAAGAGGGGACCCCATATATATAGGAAATTACCGAGGATTCAGATCCATTCAATTCATTATTATTATCAGGCTTCGTTCCTTCTCCCGAGGAATAATTGCGTCTCCCGCAAAGGCTTCATAATTTGCCCCTCAGGTCCATATTGTTATTAATCACGCTCCCTGTTTTCCGCCGAAGACATCATTTAAAACTTCACCTGGGCCCATTCGCTCTGCCGCTTCATTCAGCAATCAATTGCTCGATGGCCCACGTGTTCATTTTGGTAGAGACATGTTGCCGCTGTTTCAGA
>VIGQ01001843.1:25000-27750 GCA_009663005.1 Actinidia chinensis | reverse complement strand
ATAAGGGGGCCTCAATTGATTCCTTGAAGTGCAGTACAACTCTCAGTATATTTCAGGTGTTCATCAAATGTTTAAGAGACCCGGACACTCCGCAAGAGGAGCAACGGATCATATAAAGAAAGGCTCTCTTTTTACTGTCCTTTTTCAAATAATACCTCTCTCTCCTCCTTTTTTCTCTTCTTGCTCCTTCGAAGGCTATCTCATGCAGAAGCATACTTATCTAGACATGCTGTAATTGATATGGAACTCATGTCTGTGCATTTGGAGAATTAGTTATTTTAGTTGCATAATTCTACTTACAGGTTGTTGTTTTTTTTAGTTGGCATTTACCTAAAAAATAAAATATATCATGATAAAAAAAGATTATTAAATTATCTTTAAATTCTAACGGAAATTTCTCATTAGAGTGTACGCTTGAAACATGCTTTTAGTCATAGATAAACAGCGAGATGTGCATAGACTGGTAGTAAGTGAAAAGAGTACTGTCGACGGGCACGATTAAGTAGCCAGCACTAAACGGAACGACACGATTAAAATAAATGGGCGACGACACAGAACGGCACGAGTCCGTACGATTAATTAGCGGGTCACCACGGCAGGACACGGATTAGTACGGGGCTCAGCCACGCACGACAATTAAGTTAAATGGACCGCACGCACGGCACGATTACAAAATGCACGGCAACTCGCGGCACGAATAAAGAAAAAATGGCACGGTGCGCCGCTTAAAAAGGCACGCACGATCTAAGTCACGGCAAGTAGAAGGCACATTCGTAATGGGCTCGGCACGACACGAGCACGTTTTGACACCTAGAAAAGTGGCACGAGTCACGGCACGACGGGCAACGTTTTGACACCTCGAATTGTGGTTATTTGGAAGTGAAAAATGGGCTCAACTAATGCGGCTATTTGTATTTGTACATGGTGGTTCTTTCAGTTGTCAGTTTATTGACACGGCATGGAAATCTTTCCATGATGTTATGTTGAATGATCGACGTTTGATATGGTAAAGTTTGTGTGTTGTTGATGAAATACTTGTGTACAAAAAATAATTCATTTAAAAATGGCCTCCAACATGCATCTTTGTTCCAGGAACTCAAACCTCATCGAAACTTTTAGTTAGAAATCCTTTTGATCAATGCATTTAATTACCATGCATTCTGTTGAGGCTAGAAAAGAAAGCAGCCGGGAACACGCCCGTGAAGATTTTGCGGTTAGTTTAGTATTAGATCTTTTTCAATATGATTTTTTGTTGCCCTTCTATTAATAAATTTGGGAAATCAAGATTTTGATCTTAATCAAATTTTGTATGTTATTATAGCATAGCTGTATGTGTGGTTGAATCCATGTTCTAATGGCCTAATATGAACCTGGAGCCTTCTCCCCATCCATTGTCCTATTAACGCCGATCTAGGTATCCATTGGATTAATGCCAGCAATCACCGCAATGAGGTGGCCTAAAAAAAGAAACCCCCCCCCGAACCCCCGTTGTTTCTACGTACAAATCCCGAAATTCCTAGATGATTGGATGTTGCCAGTGCCTCAACGCTAATTCAACTTAGTGTCCCCGGCTTAGTATTGTTGGTTCATTATATAAATGCAACTAAAAAGCTGTTTGATCTCAAATTTGATGTTATGTTATGTGGGAATAAATATCTATTTAACTCAATTAACTTTATTCCTTTTTTATTTATAACATTCAACTTTAAATCCTGCTAGACCCTATTCTGTTCATGGTAATTCAACAACTTAGCCATTCTTCCTCCAGTCACCTACCCATTATGTTCCAGCCATAACCACAGCCAGGGCTGTTGGAGAATTTGAATAAATAGACAAATGGAGTACGACGTACGAATGATGGCTCGCGGGATTTTTAGTTGATTTTGAGTATGGGCCATGGTGGCTCAGTAGTGGTTTAAGCAACCAACACCATCCCTCTCCTTTTCTCCATTTCAACGTTTGAGATTTTAGGCGATTGATAGTGCTTGATCTAGGTTCACCAAGGGACGAACGTGGGTGTGGGTCCACGTCGGAGAAAAGTCGGAAAAGAATGCCAACTAAATATAATTTTCATAGTTATAAGAAGGAATCCTATTGTTTATATAGTGTTTGGAATTATGGTTCAATGGTTTGTTACAAAACTCTAATGGACCTTATGGCTCGTCCTTTCTATTCGCTCCTATTTTAAATATATGATATATTCAGATATTTATAATACTTCCAATTTGATGATTATACTCTTTGGAAATCATGATAACACCCCAACGTCGTCTTAAGGTTTCTCCAAGGTGTAACAATGTCTCTCCTATCTATGATTTCGTTTGGATTTGCTTTGATTTCCTAATTGTTCCTCAATTGTTAATAATTTCTTGCTTTTTTTCAAGTGCCTTCTTTTTTTTGGTCTTTGGTCGAGTTCCCTCCTCTTTGTCTCCATTCCTCTATGTCAGCCAATGCCCTAACCTAAAACCCAAAATGGGGATTTTTTCGTTTTTCGTTTTTTGTTATTTTTTGTTATTTTCTTTCCATATTTAAAGCTTTAAAAATTTGGCAACTTAAGTTCTCAGCAATTTCATAATCAAATTGTAGGACTTTAATGTTGAAGGAGTTTCCCTTTATTTCTTAGTACTTAAAAAGGTATTCAAGAAATAGATCAAACCAGTTGTTTTGATAAACGGATGTTTTTTTGCTTTTTTAATCTCCATTATGAAAACCCTTACCTTCAATGTATTTTTCTTTTTACTTTATTGGCT
>VIGQ01001843.1:5000-10000 GCA_009663005.1 Actinidia chinensis | reverse complement strand
ATTGATACATAAGAACAATTTGAAGAGATTAAAATTGTGATTTCACTAGATAATTGAAGGAGTACCTGAGACTTGGGATTAAAGATTCTAAATTCATTTTTGTTAAAGAGATAAAATTGTGACTTCACTGGATATGAAGGAGACCTGACAATGGGAAAGATCTCAATTTCATTTTTGTTTTTGGAACTAAACCTATCAAGGCGGTTTAAATGTTGCCTGTCAGTCAGCTGGTGAGAATAGTACATGTTCCCGGGCATGTTATTTGGGTGGGAATTTCTTTAGCTTCTCTTTTATTGATGTAAAATGAATCTGAATTGCTCCATTACGTTATAATTTTTTCAAAGGAGTAATATTTTTTAACATTCCTTTTTATCAAAATTTGAAAGAAACAGGAGCAAATAGTCATTAAATGTTACCATCCTGCACAAAGATATGATTTTGTTTCAAAGCAGATTTGAAGGCACGCATCTACCTCAAAGGGTGTAATTGCTTGTGTAAAAGTACTCTCCTTTCTACTGTTTGTAATATTGTTTTAGGAGAGTAAGTACTATTTCGCTTTGGGAGCTTGAGCTATAAGGAATCTACGTAAATCAATTTGAATTGTGGTTTATCTGCGAAGATTGAGAAGATTGCAGAAATGATGTTTGTTGTTCTTTAGTCTTTTTGATTCTTTTATCTTTCAATTTATTGCAGTTTGTTATGAACAATTGGGTGTGAACTTTTGAATTTTTCTTTTTTTCTTTTTTGCTGCAAATTCTGATTGATAAATTCTTTTGGTGGCAGTCGTTCTTGGGTCAGTAACATGATTTACTTGGCCATTGTTGTATTCGCAACTTGAATTACCTAAACTTAAACGGTGGTGCACATGTGAGATGCATTACTTTAATCTGGTTTTGATCAGTATTTATGTTTTGTAGATTATTCTGCAATTGATCTCTCATTCAATTGCTTGTTATGGAACTGTCAGTCTTTTTGCCCCGCTTACATGCAAGAGGAATTGAACAAATATTGCATATGGAAATGAATGTTACAGTTACCAGCAGTTTGTGGTTTTATCATATAATGTCTGTTTTTACAAAGAAGCATGGTTGTTGACTTGAATAGGCAGAAGAATGTTTATAATCATTTCATGTATAGACAAGAAACTGCCCTATAGCTCAAATCATGTTTGTAGTGGTTCATTTTTAATCTTAAAAAGGATTGTTCCGATATCGAATCTAGAAATTAGCCATAGGAGTTATGTTTACTTTACTTATCTTTAGCTTGATCTCCCTCTTATGTTCTATGGAGAGAATACTACTGAAAACTTCTTGCAAGTTGCAATTCTGACAAAAATGATGGTGTTTTTGTAAACTTAAGAGAGGGGCATTGCTGGGAATTGGTGGCAGCTACGGAAAATACAAAGTATGATCTTCTATTCTTTTCATTGTCTATGAGGTTTGTCCATGTATGTGGGAACTATTGAAATTCTTTGTATTTTTTGTTAGAAATAGCAATACGAAAGGATTGATGTGGTGGGGGCCAAAGATTAAATACGAATAGATCTGTTTAATGGCAAGAAGTCTTCAAGGTTTGTTTGGCTATCTACTAGAGGTGGATGGGGGTTTGGGGAATAAACCTTGCCCCTGCTGAAAACAATAAATTATATAGGACAGGTTAAATGTTAAGTATCCTGCATTGGCACTTTATATTTTTCCTTTCCCTTTCACTTTTATATAGGCTCTAATTGGGTAGTTGGAATGGACCAATGATTTATAGGATGAGCATCCAAAAAATGATTGCCAAAACTTTCTGAAAGGACCTTTCAATGGCCTTATCATCTCACTTTATGAAATGGCATCTTCTCCTAATTCGGAAGGAGCAGTCATTCCATTCTTATCTATATTTTTTATTGCAAGAAAAAGTACCCCTACTCTTATCACTTTCACAACCAAAAACCCCACGACATCAACTGCCACTGCCATGTTACACCAACTCATCACCATACCGCCCCACATCCCACACCAGCGCCACCCACCATGCCGTACACCCACTGTCCCATCGCCATCACAACCTCTTGCCGCTCCGCCCTACAAACAACAACAGCTTCAGGCACTCCGACCACTAACCATTACTGTTTGCGGCCAAACTATCCAAGAATGAGAATTCCCAACTGTGTGTGGAGTGATTATTTATTGTCTGCATAGGGAGGAAAGTGCCAAACGCTTTGATGTGGATAAAGCTCTGGCGTGATCAAGATGTAACTTGGCCTAAAATCAGTCCCCCCCCTCAATATGATCAAAATTTTCATAAGAACATACAAATAAAAAGAGTTGGCAAACAGAAATTCGTTTGATATGGTGGACTAAGTTAAAAATCCTCATGCTCATTCGATCCATTTATGTATTTGTCTTTTTGTTTTTTTGTATTTTATAGGAGGTTAATGTTGTTGCTGGGTTAGATCTCTTGGTATGCTTCTTGAGGCCCAGAGATTGTGGCCCTGAAAGCTCCTTATTGAATATATTTTGTTATTGTGATGGGCTTTAGATTTCTTATATGCTCTGGTCGGTTGGGGTAGATCTTCTTTGTTGCTCATGGTGTTCAAGAGGGTGTGGACCACTGAAAGGTTCCTATTTGCATCTCTTTGGTATTTATTGTGGCTTTAGATTTTGGGTAAGGTCCAGGTGTCCAGAGGTTGCGGCATGAAAGGTCTGTATGTTCGTGAAATGTTTGGGCAAGGATTGGAATCCTGTGTTAACTTGCAAGCAAATTAAGCAATGGCCGGAATCAGAGGATCATCGACTTGCGGCCCAAAACAAAAAAAAGAAAGTTTGCATTCTTTAAATGTCCGCCGGATGTTCTTGGTCGCCTAGGTGAAGGGATGCATAAGTTGTGGTTAATAACCTTTTCAGTTTGCAGGAATGAATCGCGGGACTCATAACAAGAGGAACCCTTGAAGAAAGGATGATGCAGATGACAAGGAGAAACGGGTTTAGAGATCTTGTTGTTGGGAGGATTAAACACAAAACAATTGCAGCTCAACCAGGTAAAGGTTTTCATCTAGGGGTAAGGACTATAGGGTGTGCCTGTTCCATACTAATTAGCATGTCTCGAATGGGAAACAAAATATATTGAGCTGATTTTAGCAATTTAAATTTATTCATCCCCAATGTCAAGAAGTTGTCTCCTCTTCCTTGGACCGTCATGCCAATTCACCACCACTTTTCATTATTGCGTTTTAATCTTCTATCATTTTTTAGTGTATATTATGTTCCTTGCGACATGGTATGGTATGTTAGCAATAGTATTCACATAAAAGTGCAATGTTGCTAGTATCTCAATCCCGTTGGTTTCCCATGTTTTTTCAAAAAAGTTCTTGTTTAATATCCTTGACTGCGAATTCTCCCATCAATGATTCAATACATTGCAAGTATTTCAAATTCAGAAGACCGGCCACTAAAAAGGCCACGCAGAGGGCCACCATCTACTCACTATACAGGGGCACCTTAGTATTGGATGTTTGACTGTAAGTTCAAGGGAAAAAAGAATGTATTGGATTGCAGCCCCCCATTGTTAACCCTGCCCAAATTTTTTTTACAAAATAACACTCAAACGACGGTTAGGGTTCTGCTTGTCATGAAATCACTAGTTAAGTGAAGCATGTCTCTCACGGAACTTCTTCCAAAAAGCAATCTAGCAGAGCGGTCAAAATCCCTTGTCTCTTTTTAAGCGTGGATCGTGAACCCAACATGGCCGTGTAGGTTTTATGGAAGGTCAAGATATTAGTACATGTAATCATAAGTTGAGGTGAAAAATAGAGATTGCAACAGGGGAAATGCAATAATTATGTTCCTGGCTTGATGTTACATCATACTAGTATTAAGAAAAGGTCTTCTCTCTTTTTGCTTAGGCATAATATATTTGGGTAATCCCAAAGCATGATATTTTCTGAAGCCATGACTTGTTCAATCTCGTGACCTATATATAAAATCCATACACTAAAACGTTTAAATCCCTTGACCATGCACTTACAAATTAAGTCTGTTTATGAGGTCTACATAACATGGACAGAGGAACGTTGGTTGTCTAAGATGAGAGTGTTGTGTTTTGGGCATAGTTACTTTATTAGGCTTTCAACGTACTTGATTCTCAATATATGGAATGAAACTGTCTAATGAAAGAAAAAAGATACGTCAAGTACCTACTTCATATTATTGTGCATTCAAATTGAATAAAAGTGTCTTCTTTCATCCTTTTTTCTTTTTTCTAGTTTCTTCCTGCTCTCACTCCTTCCTCACTTTGTGTAAACTCAAACCTATTGAGTAATCCTTAACCTTTGGGACCCATCCCGAATGAAACAAATCTGGACTGATATGCCCTGAACTGCATTGCAATATTCTTTTATAGCAAAATACCCACATTTTTCCATGTTTTCCTAACACCTAGATGTTCTAGCCATCGTGGGATTGAACACTTACGCCCACTCGGTGCCCGGCAGCCACAAAACCAAAGTCACACCATCTGATAGGGGTCCCCACCAGGGGCTGGACATAATCGGAACCATGGCTTGGGAGGAATGATAGAGATTTCGCCCAAAACTTCAGGTGAGGGCAGAGGCTACTACAGGTGTTTCACGGTGTTGCCAGAGGTCACAGGCATGGACCATGGGGCACAATGGTGGTTTTTGTGTCGCCGGGCCTGGGAAGCAAACTAGGGAGGATGTCGCCAGAGGTGCGACTTGGTGGGGAGGGTTAGGAGAGGGGCAAGTAGGTAGGGAGAAGGGTCACATGGTAGCGTGGAGTTGCAACTCGCACGGTAGTAGGGTGTGTACGGCAAAGTGGGTCAGGGGGTTTAGGCAATGCGTGAGCTATGGTGGTGCAGCAATCTTTGGTTATAGGAACGCTGCTTGATACGTTGGAAAAGTGAGATAGGGTTCTTAAAATTTCTACATTAATCCTAATACAACAAAATTTATATATATATATATATAAGCACTCCACTAATCCCTCACTACACTAATC
>VIGQ01001832.1:0-14856 GCA_009663005.1 Actinidia chinensis | reverse complement strand
AAGTTAAATGTTACATTGATACTAGAAGAACGAAATTGAGAATTGATTTGACACTAGAGAGACACTTTTGTAATTTTCCCTAATTTGTCTCTTTCTGGGCCATGAACCACTTGATCATGCTCCCTTGTAGCTGTGAGTCTATGACACTTTGCCTCATGTGTTGTTTTGGTTGTTAGAGACCCCAAGTCTTGTAGATGGTTAGTTGTCTATTTTTCAATAATTATTTTCAAATTCTATGCACTGCCTTTTCCACCAATAATTTGGTATTAATTACTTCACACAAAAAAAAGTATGCTCAATTTTATGTTTTTCAAAACAAAACAACAAGTTGATTTTTAACTAACTTTTTGAAATCCCTTGATGTTGTTTTTTTGAAATTTGGATTTAATAAAATAAAAGAAATTTTTGAACCCCATTAACCAAATATTTGAGAAAGAAAAGAAATAAAAATCGAGCAAGTAAGGAAAAGAAGGATTTGCAATTCCCAATTTGATTCTTTGTGTGTCAATAACAATTGTATCACTCATTTGAGGAGCGAATGACTAAGGATGACCCAAGTGGTCCAGAAATAGGTTCAACTGTCCATAAAAGTGTTACTTTCTCAATTGTTTTTGTAAAAAAAAAAGTTTACAATTTCATACTCTCCTTTTTTTTAAATGAACTATCTTTTTTGTCATTATTTGGTAAAATTATAAGCATTCTATATATATATATATATATATACACTATAAATTACTTTTGCTCAATTGTTTTGTTTATATATAAGAGCATTTAGGTAATTTTATCTAATACAAATTAAAATGGTATACTGATTTTGGACAAAAGCAATGAAAAAATCATTAATCCAAAGAGAGAGAAGGGTGGGAAAATGACAATCTCCCAAAGTTTGAAGAGCATTGGCATTGTCAAACCATTTCTTGATGTTTGCATAGCCTCTGTGCATTCGAACGCTCCAATTAGAGTTCGAACTCTAAGGCAAAACTTCTTGTTTTTCTTCCATTCGTCAAAGCACTGTTCGAATGCCATGTTCCCTTTGTTTTTTAAGAGTTCGAATGCCTAGTGTATTTTTCAGCCATCTTTGACTTTTCTCCTATTTCTTCTTAGTCTATTTTGAAAGTTTTAGAATCCATATCTCGCAACACTCTTTATACGTGAATTTGTATAACTTTGCAAGATCTTTCTAATGGAGCATATTTAATTTCATTCCAAGCTACGAGTGAAAACTTTCACATTTTCCAAGACAAATCTCGACAACGGTCCTCGATATGCATGCCCGCACTCCAAATCACTTTTATGGCTCTAATCCTTTTCCTTTAACATTTATCTACAATAAATTCAATACAACTTTCATTGCAAGATACGACATATAGGGTATAATTAACCTAATCTAAGGCTAATTACTTAAGTCGATTTAGTGGCGTTTAGACTGCACAATCAGTAGTCGACAATTGTGGTTGAATGATTTGAGTAAAAAGGTTGACCAAGATGCAACTATATTAGACAACTCAAGAAAGAATCTGAGGCACCAGTTCGGGCGAGAAATCTTCTTCAAGCTCGCTTGGCCTCTCCAACAAAGAGGAGGTTGAAGAGGGGAAGGATGTGAATCAAGGTGAAGACCTTGTTCCAACTCCCACGGTTGTTGCCCCCGATTCAAGTTCTTGCTACTCAGCCCATATTGGTTTTGTGCGCAAGCTTTGAAGTTGGGCAGACGACATCGATTTTTCCCTTGTTCAACCTGCGGTTAAGGACTTAAAACAAGCCTTCATTGGAAGTGGCGATGTTGACACCATCTTGGTAGAAGTTAATTTGGCTCCAAAACCCAGGGTTCTTGGCCAGAGGAAGCCTTCGGCATTCCAAGATCCTTCGGCATTCCAAGATCCATTAGCGCTCTCCGCGCCCTGATGCTGCTGAGGTAAGCCAGCTTGCCAGAATCCCTGTTCCTAAAAAAGTGCAAGGGGAAGTAACCCATGAAAAGCCCTTCCCAGCGAAGAAAGCGAAGGGGATTAACTCATCCAAAACACGCTCACATCGAGAATCTCGAGTTTTAGAATCTGAAATTTGTTGCAACAAAGCTCGAGAAACAAGTCACCACAGTTTTCACTTCCCAGGACCACGCCTGCCTGGCCCCTAGGGTAGGTCGTCATGCTCCCCCAGGATATGGTAAACCTTGTTGCGGAGGGCTTAGAGATTTAATGGTGACGTAACATTTTTCAAAGTAAGATTCTCAGCTTGATTACAGTTTTTAAACACTTAGCAACTTTGCTTTTAAAACATTTAGTAATTTTCTATTTGCATTGCAAAGCCTCCAGAGAGTTATGACAAACTGAGCTCATGAAGAAGCCCTCCTCTGAGCTCAAGAAGGTTAACAAAAGAGCCAACACTTGGAGGGTGACTTGAAATAGGGCAAACTGGATCTGGCTATTGTGGAGTAGGCCCAAGATTGCCAATTATAAGGTTGTTGCAATGGCCCAAAATAATGTCATTGCTGCTCAAGAGCAAATGAACAAGGCTCTATAGTATTTGTCTAAGCTCTAAAGTAGCTACTCTTGCCCTAGTGTTCGAGCGGGTATTTAACTATGGCTACAGCCGAGCTGGTGACTCCTACCCGAGTTTTGCCTCAACATATATCAAGAAGGCTAATTAAACGAGCTCGAGGATCTCTATAGAGCATCCAGCATGGACTGGAACAACATTGGAATTGAAGTCCCAAACCTGCCCGAAGCTACTCACCCCTCATTCTGTCGTGCTATAATGAAGGGCAATACATGACCCAACATTGAAGAGAATGGAAACAGCCAAAGTGGATGGCGCAAATAAAAGTGATAGGCTCAAGGAAGAAGCAGGAGAAAAGGAAAGAGGTGGAGGTGGAGGTGGAGGTGGAGATCAGGATATCCCCCTGTAGCATAACGTATTTTAGTGCCTTGAGGAGTATGGTCCTGGAAGATGTTCTTTTGAAAACACAGTGTAGATATTCTTTATTTTAAAACAGTATCTTGAACTCAAGTTTGTAAATATTTTTGGATGTATGATATGTTTCTCTAGCTCATTTCTTACTTTTGCTTGTACCTCGACTCATTTCTAATTTTGTATATTCGAGGCTTTAGACCTAGGAGCTCGGTGTTAATATATCTTTTGTCAAATGCCTTAGCAGTGTTTTCTTTCTATATGCTATGTTTTGACAATCTTGAGCTCAGTGGTTAGCATCTCGTAGACCAAATCATAGCATGCCTTAGAAAATGTTTAGTTGTTTGCATGTTCATAGAGTAGATGTAATTACTCTTTTGATTTGTCTCAACTCGGTTGAGCAAACACATGCCTTAGCGAATGTCTATTGTTTTGCATGTTTTTGCCCTAATGTTCTTTAGCTGGGTTCTCAAACAGGGCTTGTCTTTAGGTTTTATGCATGCCTTAGTAAACAGCCTAATGCATGCAATAACATAGATGATGCTTTTCTTCATAACTTGATCATTTTAGGACATCTCAAGTTTGTGCTTGAGCAGGTTTGGCAATTAGTTACGTTACTTTATGGAATCTCAAACTCGTACTTGAATAGCTCAGCGGCAACTAGTCTCGCATTGTTGTAAGACATCTTAAGCTCATGGTTAAGTAGGTCGATGATTAGTCACTCTTGCTTAAGGATCTCAAAACTAGCACTTAAGCAGCTTGGTGACTATTCTCGCACTTTTCATTAGAACCACCTTAGCTCGTGCTTAAGAAATGCATCTCAATTTTAAGTTCATTTTCAAAAACTTTACTTAGAAAAATTTTCGCAAACTAAAAATGTGAAACTTCAGCCGAGATATGTACCTTTTCAAGTATTTTATAAAATTATAAGTCAAAAATTCATGAAATGATCATACTGTTTGCATAAAAAAAATATCTACAATATGTTTCTCAAATGTGGAAAACAAAGAGTTTTGATAATATCTAAAAATCAAAGGTACAATTTTTATAAATACGAGTTTAGTACACAAAAGTTACATTTTTATTTGTAGTATTTTCTCAAGATGTTGGAATTTTAAGGTCTTAGGATTTGCTGCTCTCGAGGTTCTCAAGATGATAAGCACCCTTACCAACTAGCTTCGTTATCTTGTAAAGACCGAGCTTCCCAATTGGGACCGAACTTCCTATCCGCCTGGTCATTGGTATTTCTAACAACTTTCCTCAAACGAGATCGCCGATAATAAACCATCTGTGCTAGAATTTTGGTTGTAGGATTTTGCCAGTTGTTTTGATAGTTGGACATCCGTACTAGTACATTTTATCTTCGTTTGTTGGCAAGGTCGAGATTTCGAGCTAGATCTTCAGAGTTATTGATTTGGTCGTAGGCCTCGATTTGTATTATGGGTAAATCGATCTCTAGCGAGATTACAACTTCGAAACTAAAAGCCAAAGAATAAGGCATTTTATTCATCGCTTTTCGCAGTGTGGTCTTATATACCCACAAATATTTGGTAGTTCATCGACCCACTTGCCTTCGATTTTTTCAAGTCTCTTTTTGATCCCATCATGGTGGTCTTATTGGTTGTCTTGGCTTGCCCATTGCACTGCGGGTAACTCGGTGTTGAGTTGTAAAATTCTATTTTGAGCTCGGGCAACATTTTTTGACCTTCTGGCCCACGAACTGAGTCTCGTTGCCTAAACAAAAGCCATGGGGATGCCGAATCTCGAGAGGAGGTTTCTGCAGATGAATCTAATTACATTTACTTCTTTGATTTGGCCGAAGGCTCGCCTTCTACCCACTTGGTAAAATAGTCCGTGGCTATAGCAAAGATTTATTTTTTCCCATAGCTCAAGGTAAGACGCCCACAATGTCCATTCCCCATTAAGCAAAGGGCTATGGGCTAGTGAAAGGAGTTAGATCCCAAGCTAGTTAATGAATGAGAGAGGAGAACAGCTGACACTTGGTGCATTCGCAGATATATACCTGGGCATCTTTTTGCATGTAGAGCTATTGATACCCTTTAGTTATGGCTCGGTGAATTAATGATTTCCCTCGGAGTCTAGTCTACACATGCCTTCGTGAATTTTGAATAGTACTGTTGCCCAGATAATCAACCCTAGAGGGGGGGTGAATAGGGTTGTTGGCAAACTTTTCTTTTAATAAAAACTATACTGAAATTTAGAATAATTTAAAAAGCAGTATGATGCAAGAATATAAATGAGCACAATAATAAAGAGATAGGTACAGAGATTCAAACTTGGCGATTTATAGTGGTTCGGTCTACCTGACCTATGTCCACTCCCCAAGCACACCACTTCAGATTTCATCCACTATCCAAACTCCTTGCAGGTGGATCTTCAAACCTTTACACACATAGTACACCACTCTTCTTCAAAGGTGAAAAATCCCCTTCACACCTCACAAGGGTCACACCAACCCTCTTGATACAATCGATTGTGGATAGGATTTGAGATTTCTCTCACAATACAATTCTCCTTTTTGGAAGGGAAGGATTATAACAAATAAGCTTTTTACAAGGTTGTTATCTCTCTCACTAGAACTCTTATAGAATTAACTGAAAAGGCTCAAAGGAAATTAAATATATAAAAGAAGAATGAACACCCCAAATCCGTATTAAATCCAGAAAGTAAGGAGCACGACGTGTATGCCAATAAGTAACGTATTAGAGATTAAGGTCAAAAAGGACCAAAAATTAAGTTAGAGTAAAAAAAATTCAGACCTTTAAGGACCTTTTTTAAATTTTCGCCCAGTTTCCTCTTGGCGTTCGAACATCCGTATGGGAGGAGAACGTAAGGCAAAATGCAAGATTTCAAGTCTAGGCATTTGTTTCGAACGAAGCAACGAAGTCAACGCCAGATTCAAAAATCCTTATTATTAGAGTTCGAACGCCTTCTAAAGGGAATTCGAACTCCAGAGTCCGAATGCCTAAAGAAGCGTTGAACGCCAACAGTTAAAAAGACAAGAAAAAAGGGAAGAAACACTAGAGTTACAATGGGGAAGCCACAGGGATGATTTCCCATGTGTCTCAGAAATATATACACAGCCTTCCACCACTCACCACAAACACCTACGGACGAGAGAAGAGGAGAGAAGAAGAGAAAAAAAAGAAGAAGAAGAAAGAAAGGAAAAGAAAAAACTTGGGACGCTCATCCTTCCATTTTTTAAAGCTCAAAGCTCAAATTAAGCAGGTATACACACTTAAAAATACTTAAATGAGCATATGTAAAGTTAGGGTTTGTTTTTAACCTTAGCTTACAATTTAGATCAGTATGTTAGGTTCAAATTTATGGTTGAAGTTTGAGTATGATAACTCTTTGAGTGTATTTAGTATTCTATGAGGTTAGAAAGATTGGAGTTGAATTGGTTTAGAGTTGGTTTTTAAAAAAACATTCAGCTCAGTACTATTCACACTGTCAAACCCAGTGAGAGTCCAAGAAAGCCCAATGACAGCGTCCGAACGCCAAAGCGTTCGAAATGCCAGACTTAGCCTTGAACAGAGAGGTTCAAACGCCTAGCGCAAAATTCAGATAGATTGGCCTTTTCCTTAGAACATTTAAACGTGCCCAAGTTAATAAAGGGGTCTTTAATAGAATAAAATGAGACCCTTTTTAATTTTTTTTGGCCATGTTTTTAAGGACGTCTTGACCTAAAAACTAGAATATCTAGGAGTTAGTCAAGGACTTTTATTAGTTTAATTTGTCTAATTCGAACCTTAGTATTGATTGATTCCTTACTCAATGGTGAGGGAATAAGCGGGTTGGTTAGCACTAACCAAGAGGACCCCAGGGAGAGCATGATGCATGAATAAAAACTATGTATCTCAAAAAATATTTTCAATATAGTGATGCATAAGAAAAGTTTTCCATGTTGTTTCAATGCATAAAATGATTATGTTATGCTAAAAAAATGCCATGTCTGCAGAAGTATACAAATTGCTATTATGTTAGTATAGAAACCCCATGGATACAGGTTTAACGAATTAAATGTTATTAGTATGAAATTACATTAAAAAAGCAAGTATATCAAGGATGTATGCATGGTATAAATAGGGTCCTTTATGTGGGACTTTAATCAAGCCAGATAGTCCTCAGACGGATGGGGGACCGTGAATGAAATAAGACCACCGGTACGATTAGAGATCTAATGGCACTAACACGGCAACCCATAGCCTATACGGCTAGTATGTTAGCCGAGTAAGTATTTACACCCTATTTGATATGTGCATGATTTCAAGAAGATATGAAATGTTTTATGCTTCACGTATGTTTTATGATATGTCAAACTATGTTTATGTGAGCTACAAGTTAAAAAAAATGAAAATTACAGTTTTATAAACTATGAAGGTATGATATGAAAACAATTCCATGGATTTTTGTCATGCATTTTGTTATTCACAAAGCTTTCGCTTTCGTTTCGAAAACCTTTTCGGAAGCCAAAGTGAACGAAAAGAGAAACAAAGACGAGCGGTTGTTTGATTGATGAAGCAAGATTGTTGTAGTTTTGATAGTAAGCCCAAGAGCTTGTTATGTCATTTTGTGGATAACACCGATTTATATCTTGAAGTTATGTATAATTACGTTTAGCCTGGGAATGTATGTAAAGTCAAAAACACTTTAGACTAGCCTCTGTAGTGTACGGTATGGAAGGACACTTTATTGATATTTTAGTTTTATGACGCTTTTTGCAAAAGAAAAATTATTAGGCATTTTGACCAGGAGGAAGGGAAAAGGTTAAAGGTAAGGTGGCACTTGGAAGCAAAAGTCGGCCATCACGCGCACGATCGGCATAGGCCGGTTGCGGGCGTGACAGGGTGGATTATCAAAGCCAGGTTGATAGGTTATACGTACACAGAGATATAGGTTTACACCATGAGATAGACACGTCTAGATAGAAGTCTAAGATGATTAGTGATCCACGCTATGTGCCATGCTACGCTATGCTTATATTAGAAGTAATTAATTGTAGCTAAGTGTCATGAGATTAGCCTAAAAAAGTTTGATTAGTTGTAGAAGTTATGCCGCCTTAGAAAGGCCGGAGGGGTAGTAGAGGGGCGGCGGAGCCCGAAGACAAGTGACCGTATTTATTTTTATAGGAGAATTTTATTTAGAAGGATGTACAATAAGTGGTCCACGATTTTGTCTACAAAACAATAACCACGATGATTTGAAGCACAGCAACAACCGGAAGGAAATACCCAATGCCAGGAGCTTGGAACGATTGCCACGTACCCAATTAACCAATTCCAACAGTGAGACCACTTTCTATGGAACGCCAGATCCCATGGTGTTAGAGTCTTGGCTCTTGGGAATCGAGAAGGTGTTCGCAGACTTGCCATGCACCGCTGAACAGACAATGATTTTGCCACATTCATGTTTGAAGGAGCCGCACTGATTTGGTACAATAAGAAGCCACGGGGGCCATTGTGGTTATGGCCTAGATTCTTGAAAGGTTTCAACGAGGAGTATTTCCCCAAGGTCGAGAATAAATAAATTCAAGAGTTTTTTGATTTAAAGCAATGAAACATGATTTTCGTCGTGTATAATGCCAATTTTATGAACTATACGATATGCCCCTCACATTGTGTCTTACGGAATCTCGCAGGCAAAGAATGGTTTGAAGTTGGATTACGATGGAACATCAATATAAGGTCGGAAATATTGCGGTTACCACCATCAAGAGTTCTTCGTTGCAGCCCTAATTACTGAGGATCCTTTACTTTAGATGTCTCAATTCCTGGCGAAACAATCAAATAAGAGGATTTGGAAGAAATGTGAGTAGAGGACAAAGTTCAAAACGACAGAGTTCAGATCGCAAGTGGGAATTCATCAGCCAACAAAGAATATAGTGAGTCAAGAAGAGTAGATCCAATGAGTTGCCGACATGTCCAACTTGTCAGAAGAAGCAATTGGGGTGAGTGTCCGCATGGGAAGTAGAGCTTGTTATGGGTTGTGTGCCAAGAAGGGCACAGATTAGATAAAAAAGATTGTCCTATAAAAAGTAAAATTCATAGGACCGGGACATCGGCAATCAGGCCTCCAATCTAGCAGCCTCCAGCTGAAAAGAGAAATAATACATCCATGACCAAGGTCGAGCTTTTGCCTTGTACAGGAATACCCAGCTACTCCATCAGTGTGTCATGTATACTTCCCATCTGTTGTCAACACCTGCACGATTCCTTATGCTTCAGGTTCCACACATTCATATGTCCGTTTCAATTCTTTTGAGTGGTTATTTTTGACTACCACCCCAATACCTCTTGAAGAGAGTTTTAGTATCATGCCCTCCTGGGATTCTATGTGTTGTGTGACAGAGTCCTATAAGTCTTGTGATGCTGATGACCCGACCCTCCGGGCCGTTAATTAATTACCTAAGTTCTCCTTATTTTTTCCTCAAATACAAATCAGAATACTATTTCTTCAAATATTCCATAGTCTCCAAATGTTATTTTTTTTTACAATGTCTCCAAATATAATTAATACAAAAATATCAAAAATCTTAAGTCGTTCACTCGAACCCATCTCGTACTATCCGAACGCCCACGTCCGCCTCTGAAAAAAATAATTAAGCAGGGAAGTAATCAATACAACGAGAATATGCTCAACTGAATCAATAATTGTGCTCAACACCAAATGTCAGCGTGTACAACGAATCAATATTCATCAAAGACCTCATACCAGGTCTTCCTGATACATTACTAGTTATCGGCCTCATCCACTCTCCAAAGCTCTCGGCTGTTCCGGTCCTTAGTGGAACATTCTGCGGATCCAATCGTATCATTACCATTCAATTCCATAGTCATTAGGCCATCAAACAATGAACATCATACTTATCACGATGCCAACAAAATACCATGGATTTCAACAATAGCACACATGCTCAAGAGGAATACAAATCAATATTTTAAAAACAAACTCCGGAGTTTTCAAATGCCATGTATTGTATACCTCTTCTTACCTCAATTGAAATTCACACAACTAAATAAAGATCTGGCTCGCCATGATCATCATACTAAAATTCCACTCCCAATGCCACCCTTGATCCCTACATCATCTATCCCACCGTTGATCTACACCCATGTCTTTCATTATCAAGAAGTAACCACACCAAATATTTTTCTTTTCTCTCATTTCTTTCTTCTCTCCCTCTTTCATTACACATATCAAAATCCAACATAACCAAATCATTTCAAACCATCATCATCACATCTTTTTTCTTTTCCTTTTTTCTTTTTCCTTTTTTTTCTTTTTCTTTCTTTCCACCGACAACATCCTGAGATCTGTCCACTATCTAAAAAATTACACTTTCCTCCCTCCATCTTTTACATAATTATATTACCTTATTTAAACTTAAATATCTTCTTTAATTTTATCCCAACAAGTTTATATCTTTCAATTAAACCCAAAACATAAAATCGGTTAGTACATCTTCTCCTCTCAAGAAATTTCGTCCTCGAATTGTACAAATCATAATCTTGGCACGATACCGTAGAAAAGAACATCATACAAATATCAAATTAAATAATCCTCCTTCTTTCATTCCTTCACTTTGACTAGTACTCCACAAACAACAAGTATTTAAAGATATAAATACCTCCCAACAAAAGGTAAGAAAATAGGGTATACTTTCCTCTCACCTAGCCCGCGGCTATAGCAAGTAAATTCCGCGGTTTTTCAATCAAGAATTTGAGGGCCCCGTATACCCCCAAAACACCCGGCTTACAAGCCCGTAGATTAATATTTTTTTTCCTCTACCCATTTTTCTTTCATAAATAACCTTCTATACATATATATATTTACTAACCACACCTCATAGTCATAATTTTCAAAACTCCACTCCCATTGGCCGCACTCTAATACAATTTTTTTTTTTTTTATCTCATACAATCTCAATCGAATACCAAAACCTTCTACCAGTCCATACAGATCTTAAACCTAAACCGCCCCACGATCCCAAAAGTTATAAATCTTTCAATTATAACCCAAAACAGAAAATCGGGTTATTACAATCTTCTCCTCAAAAGAAATTTCGCCTCGAAATTTAAAAAAATTCATATCTGCACGATACCGTATAACAGAACATTCATAAACAAATATCAAATTAAATCATCCTCTTCTTTCATTCCTTCACTTTGACTAGTACCCAAAAAACAACAAGTATTAATGATATAAATAACTCCAACAAAAGGTAAGAAAATAGGGTAAGTACTTCCTTACCTAAGCCGTCGGCTATAGACAACGTAAATCCGAGGTTTTTCAATCAAGATGGGAGGGCCACGTAACCCCCAAAACACCCGGGCTACAAGCCCGTAGAATATATATTTTTTTTCCTCTACCCCGTTTTCTTTCATAAATAACCTTTCTATACATATATAAATATTAACTAACAACAACCTCATCGTCAAATTTCAAAACTCACACTTCCATTGCGCACTCTATAAAATTTTTTTTTTTTATCTCATAAAATCTAATATACAATACCAAAACCTTCTACCAGTCCCATATAAGATCTAACACTAACAACTCCCACCGGACCCAAAAAGTTATAAATCTTTAAATTATACCCAAAACATAAAAATCGAGTTATTACATGTGAGATTCGTGTCAATGATGTGTCCTTGTACGTAAATCTAATACCCTTAGAGATGCCCATGGTTTTGACGTCATCTAGGGATGAATTGGTTGTCTTCCTACCATTGCACTCGTGATGACGAACTTAACGAGTAGTGTTCCACTCGTTTACTCATTCAGGACTAATCTTTGAAGGAGTTAGGCGTGTGCCTCCTCCTACTCATTTTCGTATATGAAAGCCCGTCGCTTAATTCCAAAAAGGAAGTCAGCATCTTATGAAGTGTAGTCGACACGCATGTATCTTACCAACCTTAGAAGATATTCTGTTGTCAGGGAATTGCTCGATGTTTTTCCAGATGAGTTACCAGGTTCCTTAGTGGACCGAGAGATTGAGTTTAATAGATCTGAATCCGGGAACTAAACCTATTCGAAAGCCTCCTAGCGCATGTACCTTTAGAGTTGAAAGAATTGAAGATCAACTCCAAGGATCTGTTGAGAAGGATTATTTGTCCGAGCATTTCACCTTGGGGCACTCCAATGTTGTTTGTACGAAAGAAGACGGAACAATGAGATTATGCATTGATTACCGAGAGTTGAATAGGTTACATTAAGAATAAGTACCCTTTGCCAAGGGTGATGATTTGTTGGATCAGCTTCAAGGTGCCCAAGTGTTCTCAAAGATGATGAGATCAGGTGATCACCAACGAAAGGTTAGAGCGAGCGACATAAGGAGAAGCTTTGAACTAGATTATGGCCATTATGAATTTCTTGTTATGCCGTTCGAGTCACCGATGCGCCAGCCGCATTCATGGACTTGAGAATCGAGTAATTCAAATTTTCTTGACGAATTCGTATGTTTTTATTGATGATATCTAGTATATTCTAAAAGTTTTGCAGAACATGAGCAACTTAAGGGTGATTTGCAAACCTTGCGGAATAGAAGATTGACGCCAAAATTGAAGAAGTGCGGGTTTTGGATATTAAGTGTGGACGTTTTTAGGACACATCATCTGTGTAGATGGATTGTACGTGGATCCTCACCAAAGTCAAAGCCATGTGAATTGGCTGAGGCCAACAAATGTGACAAAAGTTAGGAGTTTTATGGGTTTAGTTGGGTATTATCGGAGATTGTGAAGGATTTCTCTAGAATTGCAACGCTTGGACACAGCTAATGCGGAAGAACGTCCATGCGAAATGGAATGAGACAGCTGAGAAGAGCTTTCAGATAATTGAAGAAACGATTAGTATTCGTACCAAGTTTAGCTTTGCCTTCTGAACTGATGTTTCCACGATATCAACGATGGCTTCCATCGAGGTTAGGATGCGTTTTAAGCAACATAGGAAAGTGATTGCTATGCCTCAAGACAATTGAGACCGCATGAGAAGATTACTAACTCAGATTAGAGTTGGCCGCAGTGGTATTCGCGTTGAAGATTGCGCATTACTTGTATGGAGTCAATGTGAAGTTTCAATGTCATAAGAGCTTGAAGTACTTGTTTACCCAGACAAGAACTAAACATGAGACAGAAAAGATGGTGGAGTTGATAAAAAGATTACGAGTTCTATTCAGTATCACCCAAGAAAAAGGCCAATGTTGTAGCCGGACGTTGTATCCGAAAGTCGACAGTCCAATCTAGCATGTCTAGTCACGCCAAGTACCTTACTCGATGAGTTAGAGAGAGCAGAGACAAAGTAGTTGTACCAGACACTAAGTACAATGTTTACTACCATGATCGTCAACGGACCTTGACAGAAATTGAAGCGACGACAACCAGAGATCCATACTTGTAGAAAGTTTATGAGGGAGATGTAGTGAATCCAAAGCTGAATTTTTACTTTACAAGACAGGGCACTTAGGTGTCAAGGGCCGCTTATGTGTTCCAACATACCTGAAATTAAAAGACACGGTTTAGAGGAATGCCCACAATACCAAGTTCACGATGCATCCAGAGGAAAAAAAAGATGTATAGAGACTTGAAAGGAAAACATTTGGTGGCCTGGAATGAAAGAAGGAAATAGCAGAATTGTGTCGCAATGTTGTCATGTCAACAATCAAGGTAGAACATCAAAGGCCAGCAGATTATTGCAATCGCTACCAATACGAATGAAAATGGGAGCACATCACGATGGTTTTGTAGTCGGATTTTACCGAAATCACCCAGAGGTTTGTAATGCCATTTGGGTTATGTAGATCGCCTCACTAAGGAAGCAATTTCTTGCCAGTGAAGACTAATATCTTGTCGAAGTAGAAAACCTTTACATAGCAGAGATTATTTGACTTCACGGAACGCCAGTTTCTATCGTTACGGATCGAGATCCGAGGTTTTACGTCTAAGTTTTGGGAAAAGCTCTGCAACGAGCTCTAGGCACTGAGCTAAGTTTTAGCACCTTCTTCCATCCAAAGGACAGACGGACAGTCATAGAGCACTATCCAAACTTAGAAGACATGTTACGGTATGTGTACTCGATTTCAAGGAATTTAGGAAATGCACTACCACTTGTAGAATTGGCTTACAACAAACAGTTTTCACGCAAGTATGGAATGGCACCATATAAAGCACTTTACGGGAGAAAATGTAGGTCGCCTAGATGTGGACCGAAGTTGGAGAACGACAAATGTTAGGACCCGGAAATTGTTCAACTGACGCCCGATAAGATTCAAGGTAATTCAACAGAGGCCTTCAACACGGCGCAGAGCGCCAAAAGACTTGCAGAGTTAGGAGATGAGATTTAGAGTTTGGAGAAGGGGACCAACGTGTTTTTGAAAATATCTCCTTCCAATGGGATAAATCTTTGGTAAGAGGGAAGGTGAAGCCAGATACATAGGGCCATTCGAAATCTTCAACGAATTGGCACAGTTGCTTATCGCATTGCCTCCTCCAGAGTTTTCACATGTTCGTGATGTTTTTCATGTTTCAATGCTATGGAAAATATGTAAATGACCATGCTCATGTGATTCATCTTATCCTTTGGACATGAGGAAAGATTTAAGCTATGTGGAAACGCCGAGTGAGATCGTTGATCGTCGGACAAAGTGCTTAGAAATAAGTTATTCCGTTTGTGCGAGTGTATGGCGGATCATCATATGAAGAATTACCGGGAACGAAATATTGAAATTAGAGAACGGTATCCATCTCTATTGGAAATGAATGGTTCACAACGAAGTGTGTACGTTTAGTCTCTTTGCATACCAATTATTTCTTTTTGTATCCACGCACCATTTTAGTAATTCCAACTACCCACGTGTCGGAGAGGGCGAATTGCCTGGGATTAGTTTAAATCGTTATCATTGTACGCTTGCACAACTGAGAGGGGCAGTAGAGG
>VIGQ01001831.1:0-31934 GCA_009663005.1 Actinidia chinensis | reverse complement strand
GCTCCCTACCTAACTCGGCATTTATGAAGGGAAGACAAGATCCGATGGACCCCCTGGACCTCGTACAAAGCCTGATGTTCTCAAGGTTGCTCGAGGAGGTTATGTGCAAAGCGTTCTCCTCCTCCACTTGAAGGACGACCAGGTTGTGGCTTCGAAAATTGTTGCATGAAATCGTGACTCTTTTGACGTCTCAATCGACTCTTTGTCGCCAATTTAATAAGCTGCAAAAATCCGACCAAAGAATGCTTCCCACCCTATTCACCGTTACCAAAAAGAGACCGAGAGCTTGGAAAAGATTTGTGAACGTTCAATCAAGCCATATTAGAAGTTGAGATCCTAATCGACAAAGTGATAATCATCGGCAATTATGGAAGGACATCCTGACTGGTCCGCTTTCGACATCCCTTTCCAAAAACGTTCCTGAAACTTTATTTATTATCATCCCGCCCTCAGAGCAAAGCCGACAAGTATAATCCGCCGCAAAGAATTAGCTGAGGCCAAACGAAGCGACGAGGGAAAGATGATCATAAAAGGAAAGAACCGATACGAGCTTATTGACTATAGAGAGGCACAAGGCATAATGAGACCCTGACCGAGATCCAAACGCTCTAACCAATAGGCGTCCTCGCACTCCACCCCTCGCCGCCCCGAATTTATCTAACTAATCCTACCGCCACTCACGCCCCCGTTGCTCGGTACTCCGGAAATTAAGCATGAAGAATCTCGTCAAATGGCATGGGGAAATCAAGACTGACCCTCAGAAGAGAAACCAGAACAATATTATGAATCTACCAGGGACCCACGGGCAGCAATCTAGAGGACTATTTCAACTGAAGAACAAATTTTCCGACCTCATTAAAAAGGGCTATTTGAGAAATATGTTGTCAAGCTACTCCCCACGCGCCAACTCCCTCAGAAAGAAGGTACGGCGACAACAGACCACTGCAGGCGATATACAAACGAAATCCATGGAGGTTTCTGAATCGGTGTCGGCAATTGTCATTCGACTCATACCAGGAAAACGGCAATGCAGAAGTGCCTTAGACCGGCCGAAGAAGAGATCTATAATCTCTCCTCGCAATATGTATGCCGACCAACACCCATCACCTTACAATGATGATTTGGAGGCTTACACCTACTCCACAACGATGCCTGGTTGTCCTCGGCCGTCATCACCAATTTCACGTCCAAGAGAATTTTAATTCGACAACGGAGCTCGACGGATTCTTGATTCATCTCAGCGTTCGAAAGAATGAAAATTGGTGGCTACAAGTTGCAAAAATCAAACCATATCCCATACCTACCCCCGGGGGACAAAGGACATGAAAAGGAAAGAAAAGATCCCCCCCCCACCTATCGTATTTGGAGGGAATACGACGCATCCCTTGGGATGGATCAATTTCACCGATAATTTTGGGAAACTTAACCCCACCATACCACCGTATGTGGCAGGATTTTTATTGTGGTAGATTGCCCGCACGCCTTATAATGCATCTTACGGGCTACCACTTTGTAGGAATCAAGGTGATCACCTCGACCTATCACCTGAGCTAAAGTTTCCCACCCCAACGGGATAGGCGAAATTGGGCGATCAGAAAGTGGCCAGGCAATGCTTCATTTCAACCCATGAAGGTCAGATCTTCGATTCCGCCCACCCCAATAGCATTACAAGAACATGGTCGAGACGACACCAGATGTACTGATCAGCTGAGGTGAAAAACTTACCCTGGCAAACCCCAGAGAACCCAATAAATACCAAAACCTCTCTGAGAAATCTGCTCCCTATCACTCCCTCCCCGTTGCGACTTCATCCGCTCCCCCCCCTACAACCTTGCGTCTAGAGTACGCTTTCGCTGGGGCTATCCACTTCTGGCGTTGCACTTTGACATTCCGATGAGCTTCGTTTCCGCCTTAATAACTTCTAAAGAGAACTCTGACTTGTTCGGCCCTGGTCCCAAGGAGACATTCTAGGCATTGATCCCGAAATTGCCATGCTAGCTGTTCACCCAACCCGAACAAACATTTCTCAGTTCGCCAAAAGTCGAGGAATTTCGCTCCCTGAACGCCGAAAGTTCATTGAACAAACACGAAGTAAATAGCTCATCAGAGCTCATCTCGTCCGAGAACCCACTATCTCCGATTGGCTCTCCCATTTCGTAGTCGCCCCCAAAAAGGAGGAAATGGAGATTATGCGTCGATTGCACCGACCTCCACAGGCTTGGGGCCCAAAGACGTTTTTCGTTACCGCAAATCACTTAATAGTCCGACAGCCACCTCCAACACGACTCCTGAGTTTTATGGACGACTTCTCGGGATATCACTAGATCAAAATGTACCTCCTGACATTGAAAAAACTTCTTTTATCACAGAGCGGGGGCTATATTTACAAAGTCATGCCATTCTCGGGTTTAAGAACACTGAGGCGGACGTATCAGAGGTAGTCCAAAGATATTCAAGGAACAATTGGGAAGACCAGAAAGTGTACATAGCTGATAGGCTGGTCAAAAGTCTCGATCCGTCATCCGAACCACAATCGCCACCTTAAAGAGCATTTGGCATCCTGCGTCGCCATCGGATGATGTTTGAATCCCTCCAAATGCATCTTTGAGTGTCGTCCGGAAAATTTTTAGATTTGGTCACCAAAACGTGGATCGGCTAAACCCGGATTAGATCCAAGCCCTAAATACATAAGTGAACGTTTTCTCAAATTAGAATAAAAATAATACCTTTTTAGCTCTAGTACCTAAAATTTGGATCAACAGATAAAAAGTTTTATTAAAACCGAAAAAAAATCAAAAACCAAATTATTAAAAAAAAATGTGAACTCTCTTGGACCGATTTGGCACCATACAAACTGGGCCTTAGCATATGATGTTTCTTCAATTATGACATGAATAACCTGGGTCCAAGTTTACAAGGTCTTTTGTGTCCTTTGCAAGTGCTAATGATGTTATAGATATTTTTTAGTACCACTATAATTCATTAATGCTTAAACACAACATTCACTTTATCACGACAAATAAATAATTAATAACTTTTAATCTAACCTCAGCTAGCACATTTGGCCTTAGTGTTTTGATAAGAATTTTTTCTTTTTTTTCTTTTTTTTTTTTATGAAGAATCGAGATTTATTAAAAGGACGGAGGATAATTGAGTAGAAAGACATGATAAAATGAGGTATCAACTTTCGGGCTTCGGCTAGTGGAGAGCTAGAAGAAGAAGTTTATATTGGGGTCAAAATTATAAAATTTAATGGGATAATGTATAATACTTTTTTAGTGGGGTCAAATTAGTGTTTTTTTTTTATTGGGGTGAAAATTAGTAAATTTTTTTGTGTGCAATTTTTTTAGTAGACTCCATTGACCCCCCTTTTGCCTCTACCTAATTCCGCTCATGCGTCTGCCCATACATCAATATTAGAAACAAAATATAGCATTTTCTAGCCTAGTTTGGGCTAGTCTTTTTTTTTTTTAGGCCGCTTTGGATTTCGAGAAATACGTTCACTAAAGATAAAAAAACATTATTTTTACTCGATAATTAACTAATTTTTTGTCTTTGGTGTATTTTTTTTTCAAAATTCAATATTTCTCTCATAAAGAGGGACAAAAAAAAGTATAAAATTATGATCATAAATAAAAAAAAGCTCACTACAAATCAAAATCAAAATCAAAATCAAAAATCAAATCAGTGAAAAAATCTCAAAACAAGTTAGAGCAAACTGCTGTATAAATCACTACATGTCCTTTTCCATTACTATAAATAATTTTGAATTTTGTCACAAGTTTGCCTAAAAGTGTTTTTGGACTTGTCTGGGCTTTTCCCAATAAATTAAGGGATAATTTCCACTTTAATCCCCTTTCTGGGTTAACCTCGAACACACAACCCCCTGTGATTCAAAAACTTGTACATAACCCCCACGTGATTTGGACTAAGTGTTATTTGGACGGCATCCTGTCATCTTAATAATGCGTTTCGTACACGAAGGCGCACAACGTGATGTGTATCATGTTTTCCCCTCTAAAATGGTTTGCGAAAAGTCAATAATACCTCTTCGGAGCTCTTATTACCCTATACAAATCATTAGGGGGGTTAATATGTAATTTTTTTTGACCTGCACAAACAAGGGGCCAAGTGCAATTTATCCCATAATTAATTGGGATTTATATGAAAGAGAACTACTTTTGACATGTATTGCACTAACCAAAACTGGGGGTTGAAGATTTATCTTCTTTTGTGAGCAGAACCGACTCCCTGAAGATTAGTTGCAGAAATCATTGTTTCTATTATAATCACCTAACTGACACCAAATTGTAAATTAATTGCTTTTTAAAAACCACATCAAAGCCTAACTTAAATAGTTAGTTTCGTTTAAGATTCACTGTCCTGGTTTATATTTCACTTTCGAGTTTAAGTTAGTTGATACGGTTTTTGCGAGTTTTTTTTCGTCTAGTAATTTTTTTATTATTTGATGATTTTTTTTTTTATCTTTGTTCAATTCCTTCTGATGATAGAAATTTAGCATTAAAAATTTGTTCATCCGTTTTTTTATAAAAAAAATGTAACAAAAAAACCCCTTATTAGTACAGAGTAGCATAAGATATTTGTATTTTTTTTAATGATTTTTTTGAATAAATTAAGCAAATACATAATATTTTAGATTCCTCTCATAAAATCATAAGCTAAATTTTTGAAAACTTTTTATTGTTTAATCCAAATTGGCAGACATTCATTAGCCGAATGTCAAGTTGGTAGAGCCTAAACTAAAATTCGATTTACTTTTTCTTAATTTAAATTTGATGACCGTACCGTAGCTTTGCTGAAATGGCACACTGATAGAACCTTCACATTTCCTTCTTTATGTTTTTTTTGTTTTTGTCATTTTGTTTCATTCTTAATAGGAAACCTCCACCACAATAGTCAAATATGGTAACCCACCCACGGGCCCTACTGAGTAAATTCAGTTTGGAACTTCCTTTCACATTAGGAATCTGTCTAACGTTTGGCTTTTGGCTACGGAAGCATGTCATTGGCTTTTTTCCTGATCTGCTAAATAACAAGACCCCCCACCCCTACTCCAAAATAAACAGATTTATATTCATATCTACATATTAAAATTACTTACTTTGGTTATTCAACTTTTTTCTATCTTTAATAAAAAAATTTAACTGTTTGATCAAAATTTTATAATTTTTCAGGGGCGTGATTTCGACATTCTATATTTTGATTTCTCCACTCTAAAGTAGGAAGTGCAAATCAACAACCATTATGATCTTGTTTCTGCACTCCTATTTTGAAGTGGCAGAAATAAAATGTGAGTTTGAAAACAATTCCCTTTTTTAATTCTCCTTGATTAAAAACTTCATCTTTTATAAAAAAATCCATTAAATAGAAAAAACAATTTACATCGACCCAATTAACACTTTTTTTTTTCGTGAATTCTTTTTTTAAATTTTAATATTTTTTTATATTCTCATATTCCTTTATTCAAAGAGAATCGGAAAATATAACTTTTAATCCAAATAAAAAAAAAGTGACTAAAAAAACTTAATCAGACGGGTTTCAGTAGGAACTAAAAAATAAAATAAAATATATTCCAAACGACTATTTGTTATTGTTTTCAAAATTAAAATTCGCAAAATAATTTTTCAATAATTGTTTTTATAGTTCATGGTTTCAAAACTTTTCTTTTTATATTTTTTTAAAAAGAACATATTTTTTGAAAGACACAAAAAAGATATTTTAATATTGAAAAAAATCATTTCCACTACTATGTAAATATTATAATGAACGATAAATATTTTTTAATGTAAAAAATTATACTGCAAAATTAATTTTACAACTTTAACTAAAAGCGATTCCAGACAGTTCCAAAGTATGCACAGGGGTAATCTCTATTCCCTCCACCTTGTGATCAGCAAATATGGTCAGCAATTATTTTCATAGTCAAGTTACTATTCCAAGCAAAAAAAATAGATTAGCCTCCATTTATTACCAACTTTTGATTGTTTTTTTTTTTTAATTTGATAAATAAAAAAATCAGTTAAAATTAATTTTTTTTATTTTTGCTTATTTTTAGTTAAAATAAAATTAAAAAGTAAAAAAGTTTAATTTTTATTATTCCAAATGAAGCCTGAATTATATTTACACATTTGCAACATTTCACTGAGACCGAATATTCTCACTGTCTAATGAATGAAAAGGTGTGGATCGACGACTTTACTATTTCAAATGAGTTTTCACACATTTTTAATCGATGATGTGGTGGATCAAATTCACCATCTTAGTCAGTGAGTGAACATAAGTTGTATTAAAAATAAATAACAAATTTCTCAAAAAAAAGCTAGTGATTTTGCACTTTTTTACAACAAATATATCCATGTTTTCCTCATTATAAAAAGCCATGTTCTCATTATATTTCAGTACATAGAAAAATGTTGAATACTTTACCTAAACAAAAGAGAGAAGAAATATAAAAATCTTTTAAAAAAAAAATAGTAATCGACATGAGTTGACAAAGTCAATTTCAAGTCAAGTTATTTTGTTTTTTTTAAAGAAGCCCTAACCACCCAGATCACGCGAGTATCATATTGAAGAGATCGACAACTGAACGGTAGTATTACTTGGGCTCCGGTTGCAATATTGTATTAGTTTTTTTCAGTTTTTTTATTTAAAATAAAATAAAAAAAATTATTAATAATTTTTTTATTTTTTATTTTTGTTTAATTTTCACTAAAATAAAACCCCAAAATCAAAAAAGTCAAATTCCCTTGACAGTTGTTAGTAACAAACTTAAAAAAAACTTTAACTTTAAGCTTACCAACAGAGCTTCTCTCGATTTTGCTCTGGCGTGGTGGTGAATCAGAGCCTCAGTAATTGTGCAAAAAACCATAGACCAAGAGACCCCCCCAAAAGATAGATAATCAACACAAGAACAGAATTCTCCCCTTTCCCACCTCTCTTTTTCCTCTCTCGCAACACGGCAACACCCTATAAAACAGGAGAATGCTCTCACCTTGCAACAGCAAGAACACACAGACAAAAGCACGCACAAACTATAGGCAACTAAATGTCAACTTGCAAGAGGTTAAGCTTCTCTGGCCATGGCCGAGCCCATTTGTGGCAGAGAATAAAATGGGCTTTGAACGCTGAAAGGTGTCGAGTACGAGTACCTGGAACAAGATATCATCAACAGAGGGCACGCTTCTCATCCCGCACACCCCCGTCCCACAAGAAAAGTCCCCGTCTGATTCACAACGACAGGCCCCATAGGAGTCCACTCATCATCCTCGAGTACCTCGATGGAACTGGAAAAACTGCCCCTTTTTGCCACAGGACCCGTACCAGAGAGCCAAATGGCCTCGTTTCTGGGCAAAATTTATTGAAGACATGTATGTATACTTTCACTCTTATTTAAGGAAAAGATCCGGAACTAGGGATGACGAAAGGACTGCAAGCTATAGCTAAGAAAAATTTGCCGATAAATTTTATTGCAAACTCTGACTATTCCTATACATTGAGCAATAATTAATAGTTTTATCATATCTTATTTAAACTTGTACATAATATGGGTGCAAACTATGGGTGCAAACTACTATCATCGGGTGGTGATTCCTCATAGTTCCGAAATTACCTACACAGACAAACACGGTTTTAGTTAACTATCAAGGATTTTTTTTATAGATTTTTGGGAATATGGTCGCCTTCCTACGCTAGCTTTTTAATGCATCCTAGATCTTTCTGTCAGCTTGGTTTGTAGAACATTATAGGAAATAAGAAGTTAGGGGGGGGTGTTCAATTAAAAACCTTGCAATAGAAAACTACATCAACAATCGATCAGAGAATGAGTACAAATAATTTTTTATGACAAGATTTTCTGTAAAAATGATGTCATTTTTTTTGCAACTATCAAACGCCAACTGGCCCAATGAGCCCATCTTGGAGGCTGTTGTAGGCTGCGAAAACTCATAAAAATTAGAAGATAAACCATCACAAATGATGGAGCATCCCATGCAAAGTAGGCGGAATCAATCATTTCACCCTTGTTTTTGGCTATCTTTAAAAAATCATTATTCTAGGTTTCTCTCTAGGTGCTCACCTGCATCACCCTTGTCTCGCCTCACAAAACACGTAAACTCTCCTAACAGTCCTGATTGATGTTTTAGTGTGGCTACACAAATACCATTCTCCCATTAACTGCTAGATGGAGAATCCCATACTGCTAGTAACTACAATTTGTTTTTTCAGTGGTGGTAGTTCACTGACCGATGGCAAGTGCTAATTCGTTGATGGAGAAAACCAAGAGAAGGAATGAAGAAATGTACAAGACGCCGAGAAACCCTAGAAGGAGAGCTCAAGGGGAAAGAAAGTTCTTTGGAGGTGAAAGTGGTTTGGCTGTGGCATTGCCTTGGGGCTTCATCTCTATATGGCTTGAAATAATTGAGGAAGTTGCTTGTGTCAAAGTTTTTGATTCACAAAAGTGTCCATCTCTATCAAAATGGATGAAAGAGTTCCTAGAAATTAAAGAAATTAAGAAAATTTAACCAGAAATAGATAATTTTGGTGTGGTGTCCCACACCCCCCCCCCCCCCCCCCCCCATATTTCCACATGAGAATTCGCCAATTTTAATGGCCAGGCTGCTAAAATTGAGAGTTTGGCTCTATAAAAATGGGAGAGAATAGGGAATTGAACTCTCTTTCCATCTGTGTCATGCATCTATTGTTTGTAGCATTTTTAGTGTTTCATGTTTTCTGTGAAGTTTAAAGTGTTTGAAAAAGGGTTATTACCTAGGGGGGTTACTAATATTGTAAGGTGTGGTTTGAATTTTAAATAAATAGACATGACTTTTTTATGGAGGTGTCTAAAACCCTATAAATTACGACTCTAACAACTCCTTGATTAATTAGCTACAATTATCTTATCTCTTTTGCTTTTTCTCTCCAATAGTTGTATTTTACTATGAGCATCCGGATTGACTTAGCATCCCCTTCCTTCCATTCATCGGTGGCCACAGAGATACACAATAAGATTACAGGTTGTTCTATTGGAGTCATATCAGTGCCAGAACAAATGTGTCAATAACCGTGACTTGCCTTGCCCTTGCCTTGTCATTGATTCACGGCTATTTTCTAACCCTGATTTCTATTATTCATTTTTTTCTTCACGTCCCTAATTTTCATGATCCATTTAATGAGTTCAGTTAATTTAAAAATATCATTGTCAAATGTCATATATAAAATCCCAACCAACTGGTGGGTGGTTAGACACTGTCGTGGGCTGCCAATCTCATCATGGCTTGGACGACATTGGTGGCAAGCTTGTGAATAAAAAGTGGTTTCTCTAACTAAGTGGGCTGAGAGGTAATCTTGTACATGGGTAAAATGGGAGACAATATGACGTACAAACTCTCTCTCCACCTCTTGGTCATGCAAGTGCGGATGAATTTCAAATGAATGGACCCTGATTTATTCATAAAAGGGTGTCTAGAACCCGATAAATATAATCACTCTAACAACTCTTTGATTGACCTCTACAATTCTGTATTGACACAAAGCATAGCCTCTTCTAGGGCCGTGTTTGATAGCTCATGCTACTGATCATTTGCCTTGCCAAAACTGTGACTTGCTATGTCCAGGTTATAAAGCACATAGAAAACGACATGGACATGCTTTAACAATTGATTTTCTTGCAACTATAAATCAACCCTCCCAAAGTTTCTCTATTTTGTGGTTTTAAGTGCTTCAAACTGCAACTATGAATAGGGACCCCCCCGGTTCGCAGTTTTAAAACAAGGGACATAGAAAGAAAGCAAGAAAGAGTGAACTACATTATAAGTAACATAAAGTGAGCTTCTTGTAATAGCTTATGAGGTATACAAGAGTTATACCTCATATGGTATATTTTTGAAAAACATACTTTAGGAGTTAGATATACTTGAGCCTCGTAATTTTTCCTTCTTAGTAAATATTCTTGATGTCTTGGCACCGTGGATACGGATACGTTTATTCCATTAGTTTTTTGTTATTACTTCAGGTACTCCAATCACCGTCCAGCCGACCAACATTTACAGCATTCAAACAATCTCCAATCTCCAGCATTCAAACAATCTCAATCCTGTTTCACAATTATGAAACATCTAATCTATAACTGGAAATAGCACATAAATTCAACCAATTGGCAATTAAGGCTCACTCAAACCACATTCAAACCTCTAATCCAGGTAACTTTTTCTACAACTAACTACAAGCAAGTTATCCACTCGGCCACTCAACCATCACATGAAACAAAAATTGTTCGCAAACTACTACTAGCAATTTAGTCCACTCGGCGAATCATCAATCACAAAATAAATATAATTACAACATTTTGCACAACTGGGTACTAGCCCACTCGGCTAATCACCAATCATATAAATTAAAATTTTGTTCATACAAATAGGAATTTATTCCACTTCGGCTAATCATCAATCACATACTAATATAGTACACATTTTGCACACCATGGTTATCTACAAAATTAGACTACAAGTCAAAAAATTCATAATCTATCCCACTGGGTTTAATCAACAAACATAGAAAACATAAATTTGGCTATACAATAAGCGATTTAGCCCATTCAGAGCTGATCATCCAATCTAATAATATAATTACACATTGTGGCATATTGTGGCTATCTCTACGAAATTATATATAATTCAAGTTAAAAAATTCCTACCCATCCTACCTCGTTCAAAACCCATCGTCATCCTACGGTCCCTGAAACTACAATGTCCCAGTCCGAGGGGTGAGGGCAGACACTTGCCGTCCAGCGTGAGGGTGGTGGTGGCCCGTGAGAGGTGGGTGGGGGGAAGAGAGAAGTTGGGGAAAAGGGGGAGAACGGGGAAACTTTGGAAAGGGGAGGGAAGGGTGAAGAGGCGGTGGTGTTGTGGCCGAGGTGAGGGAGAATGGAGAGAGAGAGAGAGAGAGAGTAGGGTGAAGGGCCAATGTGGTGTGGTCGTCGTAGTCGCAGTGGTGGTGGTGGTGGCCGGCGTTGCTGCAAGATGGAGAGAGATCGGGAGGGAGAAGGGGGTTGCGATCGCGGCGAGTGGGTGGCCGGCTTTGGGATAGGGCGTGAGAAGAAGAGGTTCGCGTTAGATGGGGAGTGGGAGGGTTTTGTCACAATAGAGCAAGAGGAAAAAGAGAAACGAGATCTGTATAAAAGAAAAAATAAAGTTAATTGTTTTAGTTTTTTTTATAAATTTTTTTATTATTTTAATCAAAATTTTATATTTTTATATTTTTTTGTTGTCAAAAAAAATTTTAATGTATTTTGGGTATTTAATTCAAAAAAAAAACAACTAAGAACAAAAAAAAATTAAACAAAAAAAACTGCATATAAACTAGATTTTTTTTTGGGTCTTTATAACTTCCTTCTTAAAATTAATATATTTTTAAGTTCAAGAGTTTTAAGTAATTAATAAATTTTTTGTAAATTTCATATCATTTATAGATGTTGGTTGTAAAGATCATTCATATAAAATATATTGATTCAATACAAATTAACGACAAAATTGCCCTTACATTGTCCCATCCTTCTTTTTTTGTGTACATTACTCAATTTCACATGACCATTTGTTCACACCTGAACATAGGCCCAGAAAACAAACACCACCTCTCTAGTCAAAAAATCATGGGAAAATGACCAAAAAAAAAAAACCTCCCCAACTCACTAGGAATAAATAAATTAAACTAACAAATAGAACCTTTTAGATTTAATTCGTTCACATTCAGTCCTGTTTTGTATTTCGTCCACCTATATTTGCATAAACTAACTGTTTCTTTTGGCTAAAACCTTTGAAAAACAACGTGGTTCGTTATAGTTTGGACACATAATTTTTAAAGTTGTTTTTACTCATTTATTTTTATATTGAAAATGGTTTTTCATGAATTTTAAGATAATTTTTTAATATTTCGACTTTTTTTTGAGAAATTTCAAAAAACAAATTGTCAAAAACCATCAATTAAACGAATTTCTAAAAGCTTATAAACCAAATCGTTTTATTTCTTCAGCCCAAGCAAGCAACACCTTGCAAAACAAGAAGCGGGCAAAAACTCGCAACACGCCAACTGTCAGAGGTGATGCTGCCAAGGGCACGTACGAGACGGTAACATGGGCTCTAAGAAAGCGGAAGGGGATCGAATACGAGTTACTGATCTCGTCAGAGAAGGGGTCCGACCCTTGTCCCAATGCAACCCGTCCACAAGAAATTCCCCGTATCGATTCCGATGGAGGCCCATTGCGGAGTCTCTAGTCCCATCGTCGAGGTCCTCGATGATACTTCGAAAAAGGTGCCCCTTGTTGCCTTGGATCTCAGAGAGTCATGACGCGCTTTTGAACTAAATTTATAGAAGAGAGATACATACTCATTTCAGTGCCTATTTTTAACTTATTAGCAAAAATTAGGTAACAACATTACATTTCTTGTTACAAACACGATACTAGTAAATCATTAGTGATGGATAATCGAGTATAAAATGACTTTTTAGTTTTTTAAATTTTGTTTATCTAAAATTGATGTGTCAAAATATAAGTTTTTAAAAATATAACAACAGAAACACGATGCAATAAAAGATTACGGAAACGAACTAAAAATAAATTACAAAAAAACGAAAATCTAGTAGAAATTAACAAAAAATAATATCATCAATGATATTATTAATTCCTTTAAGAATAGAAGACTAAGGATTAAAATAATCTAATGCTCAATAAAAAAAAAACCTTTTTCCTTTTCAAAGTCTATAGAAAGAACGAAGATAATAAAATCTTAATGCTGGAAATAAAAGATTTAGAGCAAGAATTAATGGTATCAATCTACTAGGTGTGAGTGTTTATGGAGTTTTTCGCAATATTTGCAATAGATGCTAGAATGTAAAATAAATAAATATTAGTGGGCGGGTTGTTTCGGCAGAGAGAAGGGGAAAAAGAAAAAAAATATAAAAAACAAAGGAAATTAACGTGAAGAAGCATAGCATTTGAACTTAGTAATAAATTACTCATTATTTATTTTAAACAAATTAAACTTCAAAATTTTATAGTTGACATTAGAACTATTCGGTATTCTCGTTCATTAAGCTCATGATACTAAGTGATTCCTGTAAAACAATATTACACAAAAATTATAGCCTGTTTTTTACAGCCATAACATTTAGTATATATAGTCAAGTATGAATCTTAGAGGGTGGTAGAAATTTGATGACTAAAATTTAAATTTTGAAAATAAGTTAGGGCTTTAAAAGGACCCCCATTTTGCTCGTTTGGCAAAACAAACTCAGGCCATTAAAGCAATTAACAACTGTTTCCGTCATGATTTTAAAATTGGTGGTCCGGGAATTAACAATTTATGACTAATTTGTTAAAATTAAATTTAAAGGTGTAATATTTTGTACCTAGGTCAACCCCTGATATTCTTTTTGTGATTTTTCTAAAAATTTATATAATAACTGAACCGATTAGAAGGCGATTATTTTTCCTTTTTGTTCTATGTTCTCTTCACTCTCTTCTCTCATATTATTGCGGTAGTTCATTATTTTACCTGAGATCTTAATAAAAAAGGCTGAAACTTTTTTCCTCGCATTTATTTTGCTTTCGCTTAGAATCTTTTTTTTTTTTTTTTTTTTTTTTTTCCAAAACAAGAAAAATCAGGATCATAAGTCTGGATGCTCCCGGGCACTCTATTTAAATAGTCATTAGATGAAAATTTTAATTTAAATTTTAAATAAATATAGCTAATAACTGACAACTTGAATGATTAGTTAAATAAACTTCTTTTATGATCGTCTTGGTTGAGTTAAAATTTGTATTTATTTGTTATGAAGAGTTGTGGCCACTGTTATTAGATGATTTTTTATGAATGGATTGATATATTTGGTAAGTTTATGAATTCTTATGTATATAAATTATAAAAGTTTTGATATTAGTATGGTTTTCGTTCTTAAGTGTTATGATGATTATTACTAATTAGTGTTAACTTATTTTTTAAATTTTATTAGTTTTGGTTCGTTTGACTTGTTAGTTTCATTATATGATTATCCTAAATAGGGTACGAGTACACATGTAATTGTTTTATTTTTTCTAAATGTAAGAGAAGTAAAGTCCTTTTTGAAAACTATGAAAAGCATGCCCATTTTCTTAACTTAAGAGATCAGATCCTTTTTGAGCCCTTTTTGACGAACCATCCCATGGTGCTCGGCAATTATCTAATTCTTAAGTGTTTAGTTAATTAAAAAATAATAAAACAATTAGTTTATTTAGGATGCCGATTATTCCTAGGATAATACAAGAATTTTTATTTTATTATTTCCTTCCATTTCCTTGTAATATGAGAATAAGAATGGTTATTCCTATACGATTCCATTTCAATTTCATTCTAATCTATATTTCCATTCTATAAATCTAATTCATCTAACCAATACACTTTAGAGTGCTTATTTAAAAGGGAAATTTATACACTGTAAAAAAAATTTCTTTTAAACATAACTGAGATTATGTATTACTAGTAAATTTAATCTATACTAAATTTTTTGAGTTTTTAAATTTTTTTTATAATTTCTTTTAGAGAATTCATTTTGAGTTAGATTCAATGACTGAGATTTTCATTCGGACTATTTTTTTTTTCAATTCCCAAAGAAATCAACCCTTCTTTTCGAATTTGTCAGATAGGTTGTATCTAATGACTCAAAAATTTTATACACTTGTTCATATTTTTTATCTACTGGATTTATTTTTTTTTTAGTGGGACCCATATCATAAAAACTAAAACAAATATTTTTTCCTTCGTTTCTCTCAAACTAGTAATACTTTTTTAAAATCATTATACTTTCTAATTTGTTCTCCATTTTGTAGTAATATATCTCTTCGTATATGCATGCAATGTATCTCTTTGTATATGTATGCTGTTAGGTTGTGTGATTGGTGAGATTTTGTATATGATCTGCATGTATCTCGTTTTTTATATTTGTTCAATTTCTTCTGACGAGAGTATCTAGTGTACCAAATTTGATCATTTTTTAATAAACAAATAGTAAAAAACTATCTTTATTGTCGAGTAAGAATATATTTTTTTTAATGATTTTTTAAAAATTAGATTAAAAAATTCATATCATTTTTAATTCTCCTCGTTAAGTTTAAACAAACAAAAAAACTATAAATTTTAAATAAGCAAAGAACAAAAAAGTTATAAAGAACAATACTCGCAAACCTAAAGTAACTTAGTTCTACTATTTTAGCTGCCCAAATTAAAATAATTTGTCGAAGTAAATAAGAAGCAAGCAAATACATTTAGAAAAACATTGGATATGGTTGAATACTTTATCTTCCTCCTACTTTCCTCTACAAATCAAACATCCAAACTAGGCTTGAAGCTAGTCTCATCATCTAGTAAAATTATGAATGACAAATAGAAACCCAGGGGTTGAATTTGAATTAAAAATATTTTTGAATTCAAAATGAGATTTTATTTGGTTATGTGACCTATAACATTCATTTAAATCTTGAATCATTCATTTTGAATTGAAATAATTTTTCTTGACTAAGAAATTGTAGCATACTATGGCAAATTGTAGAACCTAAAATAATTCCGCTAATTTTTCTTAGTTTAAAATTTGAGCAAATGGCGTAGCTTGCTGAATGTCACATAACCTTCAACATTCCCTCTCTTTATTTTTTTGTTTTTGTGTTTTGTTTTTTGTTTCTTCTGTTTTTTGTCTGCATTTTGTCCCACATTATCAAATATGGTAACCACCCGGCCCTACTATAAAATTCAATTAGGAACCTTCCTTTCACATTAGGAATCTGTCTAACGTTTGGTATACGGAAGCATTTATTGGCTTTTCTGATCTGCTAATACAGACCACCCACCCCTAATCCAAAATAAACAGATTTATATACATATCTTACATAGGAAAATTTACTACTTTGGTTATTCAATTTTTTTTATTTCTTAATAATTTTTTTTTATTGTTTGATCAAAATTTATAATTTTTCAGCTCGCTTGACTAAAAAACTTTCTCTTCTAAAAAAATTCACTAAAAATAAAAAAAAGAAGTCCTAGCAACCCATGCTCAACTCTAGTATATATTGAGATGTAGACAATTTTTTTATTTTAATGATTTTTAGAACATTGATCAAAATCTTATACTATTTTTTTTCGGTTTTCCTTGATAAAATAAGCGTGAAAATATAAAAAAATCGTCTATTTTGAAAAAATACGGCTACTTAGTGGCTTTTTTTCAAAATTGATTTTTTTTTATTCTTCTGATTAAGAGAAGATCAACTAAAGTTACAACAACCCAAAAACAAAACAGTTTAAAATCTAAAAAAAACAAACAAATTAGGCCAAAAATGGGCCTAAAAAAGTCTCCAATTTCATATTGAAGAAGTCAAGTAGATGTGCTGGTGCAAAAACCAATACCACCCCACCAAAAGGATAAGAAAATGAAATCAAGGAACATAACTTCCTCCACAGCGCCCCTAATAAAACAGGGAAGGCTCTCAGTCTCAACCTTGCACAAGAAGAATACACAAAAACTACTCACAGCACAAACTATAGCAACTCAATGTCAACGTGCAAAGGTTAAGCTTTCTCTGGGGCTTGGCCGAGCTCATTGTGCAGAGAGATAAAATGGGCTTTGAACCTGAAGCGTCGAGTACGGTACCTGGAACAAGATCTCTTCAACAAGGGCAACGCTTCTCGCTCTCGGCCAATGCAAACCCCGTCCACAGAAAGTCCCCGTCCTGATTCACAACGACAGCCCCTAGCAGAGTCACTCATCATCCTCGAGTACCTCGATGAGACCTGGACAAACGCCCTTGTTGCCAACAGGACCCATACAAGAGCCATGGCTCGTTTCTGGGCAAAATTGTTGCGACAAGGTATGTGTCACTTCATCTTATTTTAGGACAGATCCGAACCATGGATATTGAAGGATATTAGTAATACTAAGAAATTGCCCATAAAATTTAAGTGGCCAAATATCTTTCAATTTTGAATAATCTCTGTCTCTGACTATTCCTATAAATTTGGAGCTAATAATTAATAATTTTATCATATCTATTTAAACTTGTACATAAGATGAGTGCACAATACTATCATTCGGGAGTGTGATTCCTGTATAGTTCTGAAAGACCTTGCACATTTTAGTATACTGTTAAAGATTTTTTTTAGATTTTTTTGAATATGGTCGCCTTCCTACGCTAATCCATCCTTTAAATGCATCCTATAGATCTTTATGTCGGCTGGTGTTTAGAAACATGATATGAAAATAGTTTGTTCTGAAAAACATTGCAATAGAAAACTACATCAACAATCCATCGAGTAATTGGAGTAAAAATAATTTGTTTTTTACAAGATTTCTGTAAAAAATGATGTCATTTTTGCAACTATCAAACGCCAACATGCGCGCCATGGAGCCCATCTAGTCGAGGCTGTGTCGCGCGAACTCAGAAAAAGTAGGATCATTCAACCTTTTGTTTTGGCAATCTTTCATTCACAAAATCCTTGTGTCTAGTTCTCTCTATGTCTCCCTGCCATCACCCTCGTCTCCCCTCACATCACACTCATCCTAACAAGTCATATTGATGTTTAGAGTGTGCTACACAAATACAATCCTCTATTTAATCTACTAGATGGAGAATTCCATGACATGCTAGTACTAAACTTTGTTTTTCATTGTGGTAAGTTCACTGAACCGATAAGGCAAGTGCTATTCGTTTGACGGAGAAAACCAAGAGCAGGAATGTGAAGAAGGCAAAAAGAGCCCTAGAAACCGTAGAATGAGAGCTCAATGGAAAGAAGTTTCTTTGAGGTGAAAAGTGTTGGCTTTTGTGACTTGTCTTGGCTTCATCTCTATATGGCTTGACGCAATTGAGAAGCTGCTTGTGTCAAAGTTTTTGACGCACATACAAGTTCCATCTCTACAAATGGATGGAAGATTTCCTGGAAATTAAGAAATTAAAGAAATTTACCAGAAAGAGAGAATTTGGTGCCATATTTCCACAAGATGCGGGCCAATTTAAATTGGCTATGGCTGCTAAAAATGAAGGGTTGGCTCTCTTTCTTCTAAAAATTGTGAGAGATAGGGACAATTGACAACTCTCTTTCCCATCTGTTGTCATGTGGCAATCTATTGTTGTAGCTTTATACGTGTTTTCTGGTTTTCTTTGCAAAGAATTGTTGAAGTTTACAGTTCTTGAGAAAGGGTTATTTCCTGAGGGGGTTGACTATAATTGTAAGGCGGGGTTTAATTTTAAATAAATAGACATGACGTTTTTATGGGAAAGGGGTTTTTGGGGGGGGTTTCCCCCTAAAATCCTATAATTATACGACTCTACACTCCTTGATTGATTATCTACAATTATCTTGATCTCTTTTGCCTTTTCTCTCCAATACTTTTTATTTTACTATTGAGGCATCAAGATTGACTTAGCATCCCCTTCTTCCGCATTAATCGTGTGCCGCAGAGTACACACAATAAGATTAAAAGGTTGTATATTTGGATAATATTCAGCCATAACAAAATTAGTCAAGGGACAGTGACTTGCCTCGCCTCTCATTGATTTCACGGGCTTTTTTTCTAACCCTAGATTGTCTTATTATTATTCATTTTTTTCTTCTCGCTAATTTTCATGATCCATGTTTAACGAGTTCATTAATTGTAAAATATCATTTCAAATTTTCATATATAAATCCCCAACCACTGTTGGGCTGGTAGACCCAGTCTTGGACTGTATCTCTATATGGCTTGAAGACATTGGAGTGCTTGTGAAAAAGTGTTTCTCTAACTAAGTGGATGGAGGTAAGCTTTACATGGTAAAAATGGGAGGAATATGACTTACAACTCCCTCTCCACCTCTTGTATGCAAGTGTAGATTAAATTTTTAATGAATGGACCTGATTATTCATAAAATGGTGTCTAGAATCTATAAATATAGAGCCATAAAGAGTGACTACATTAAAGAAATAAAGTGAGCTTCTTGTTTGCATATGAGTATACAATAGTTATCCCTCATATGGTATATGTTTGAAAAAAAACTACTTTAGGATGTGAGAGATACGTGAAGCCTCGTAAATTTTTCCTCCTAAGTTAAATATTCTCGAAGTTTGCACGTGGATACGGACTACGTTAATTTTTTATATATCTTTTGTGGAGTGCTTATTATTTTCCATTATTTTTTGGTATGACTTCAGTACTCCAATCAATCACCGTCCCCACAACATTTAGGTCTACACATCGACACCAACCATAGCAAATTACAGATGCAATTCACACAATCTCATCATGTTTCAACAATTAATGAAACATTATCTACAACTGCGAATCACGTAAATTCAACAAATTGGCATTAAGACCCACTCAACCACATCAACTCTAATCCAGTAATTTTTCTATAACTAACTAATCTTATCCAGCCCACTCCGGCACTCAACAATCACATGAAACTAAAAGTTTGTTCTACAACTAACTACTAAGCAATTTAGCCCACTCGCTAATCATCATCACAAAATCAATAATTACACAAACTTTTGCACCACATTGTTATCCTAAAAAACTATAATTCAATTAAAAATTTCTAATCTAGCCCACTGGCTAATCAACAATCATATAAAATATAAAATTTTGTTCTACAAATAAGGAATTTAGTCCACTCGGCTAATCATCATCACATAATAATATATTAACACATTTTCACCACATGGTTATCTACAAATTATATTACAAGTCAAAATTCATCATCTACCCCTGGTTTAATCAACAAAAATATAAAACATATTTTTTTGGGAAGTGATTTCTATACCTCTTTTTGATTTCTGCAAAGTAGGATGCAAAAATCAACACCAATATGGTTTGATTTTCACCCTCCTAGTTGGATTGCAAAAATCAAAAAGTGGGAGTTTCAAAATCAATTATCATTTTTTTTTACAATTAAGTGAGTTATCCCATTCAGCTGATCATCATCATAATAAGATAATTACACATTTTGCATATGTGGTTATCTACGAATTATAAATTCAAGTTAAAAGTTCCGACCTCGTTGCGAACACTGCCTCATCTCCGTCACCGAATACCCACCACCTCCCAGCCCGAGGGGTGAGGGCACACTTTGGCCGTCCAGGCGTGATGGTGTGGTGTCGCGTGAGAGGGGTGTGGGGAGATAGGGGAAATTGGGAAAAAGGTGAGGGAAGGGAAGGGAAACAGGGAGGTGTGGTGTGGCGGAGGTGGGGAGACGGAGATAGAATAGAGAGAGGGTTGAAAGGCAGTGGTGGTCGGGGCGGTTGCTGCAAGAGGGAGAAAGATCGGGAGGGAGAGAAGGGGGTGCGATCGGCCGGCGAGTGGTGACCGCGGTGGGATAGGCGTGAGAGAGAGGGTCGCATACGACGGAGTGTGGGAGGGTTTGTCATAGAGAGGAGAGGTACGAAGGAAAAAGAGAAACGAGATAACTGATATCACAAGGAAAAATAAAGCTAATTTTTTTTTAGTTTTTTTTTTAATTTTTTTTATCATTTAATTAAAATTTTATTTTATTTTTTTGTCAAAATATATTTTAAATGAATTTTTTTATTTAATTCAAAAAAAATTACTAAGAGATCAAAAAAAAAAATATTAAACGAAAGAATCTATAAAACGTCTTCTTCGGTCTTTATAACTACTTTTAAAATTTTAAATATCTTTTAAGTCAAGCGTTTTAAGTATTTTTTAATATTTAAATGTTCTATTATATTAGAGATACGTTGTAAAGATCAATGCCATAAACAATATATTTTCCAACACATGTCAAGACCCAAAATTGCCTTACATTGTCCCCATATTTTCTTTTTTTCTGTGTACAATACTCATTTCCTCACATGCCATTTAATCACCCTACAAAACACCACCTTCTCTAATCAAAACAAAAACAACCCATCATTAGAAAATTACCAAAAAGAAAACATACTAGGAAATTAATAAATTAAACTAACAAATTTAAAATTTAATTCGTTTACAATTAAAGTTATGTCTTAGTAATTGTCCATCTATATTTAGTGTAACTAACTATTTCTGCTAAAACATTTGAAAAACAATGTGGTTGGTTGTAGTTTTGACCCCTAGTTTTTAAAATTTGTTTTTACTCATTTATTTTTATTGAAAATGATTTTATGAATTTGAAGACAATTTTTTAATATTTTTTTTTGAAAAATTTTAAAAAATAACTTTCAAAAACCAGCAATTAAACACCTTTTTTAAAAAGTTATAAAACAATCGTTTTATTTCTTCCTTTCAGCTAATGCGAGCTTTTACAAAACAAATTCTACACGATTTTTGTACAACATTTTCAAAACGTCGTTTGAAAATTTAAATCCCCCAAAACCCTCCCCCTCTACCTCACTCTCGCTCCTAACCTAACTTCCTCTTTCTCATCGAACATAACTTCGTGACCTTTTCCTGCAACTCGAACGATGCGAAAAGGACTTTCGTCTTTCGAGTTTCATGGCGAATCATCATGCAACCGGGGGGCGTGGTGATGGATAGTCCTTTAATATCGGGCTTAGATTTGACGATTTTGTCCGAGATCTGGTTCCGATTTTAGAAGATATTCCATTGGTTCAAGCAAACCTTGAGCAATGGCAAGCCGAGATGCGGCTCTCGCTCGGCGAGACAAGGAGGGCAATTTCGTGGTCAAGTATTTTGTGTCCCGTCCGCGCGGCAATCAAAGGCGACGAGAGAAAGAGTGGAGTCTAATTAACATGTCGTCAGCTGCTCATACATAAACAAATTTGCGTCCGAAAGGCATGTAGGCTTTATAGAGGGGTGTATAAGCAAAGGGATTGGCAATTAATCTCACAAGCCAGCCGAGGAGGATAGGGGCTTTGCCAATTTGGTGAGAAGTGTTCCCTTCGAGGTTGCCCTCGTGCTTTGTCGGCTGCACCATTCCCATAACTTAATCTCTTTATTATTTACTGTAAGTTTTGCTTTATATTTCATTAGATTCTCCATTGGCATATAATTGATTGCATATGTGATTAATTTTTGTGCAAATTTTGAACATTAGCTATATAGTTCGAATTTGTGGGATACTAATCGTGACATTAGTGAGAGGCCTGGCTTCTGATTTTCAATGCGAGTGTTTTGTAGGCTTATTTGGTCATTTATATGGTGGTGATAACTTTCACACTTGTCACCTTGCAATCCTCGTCGGAATGTTGGGTAGTCAAAAGAGTAGGGTAGGAGTCGGATTTATTAATTTGACAATAACTAATAAGATATTAAGTGGTGTTTTCATTCACAATAGCTAACTTGAATGCTAGTATGGAGAGAAATGAAAGAATCTTTTAGAATCTCAATTGTTGTTTCCTTGTGTACACGCTCTAGTCACAGGGTTTAGATTTTTCATACCCAGCTTCATAAAATTCTCTTGACAATTCTCAATTCAACTCTAAAAAATTGTGTTCATATACGAATTTCAAAATAGGGTTTTTGTGGACTCTCTAATATGCCACTGTTTTTGCCTCAAAACAAAATGGCCTTTAAAATAAATTAAAATCGTTAGAAGTTCATGCTGGCATACAACAATTTAATTTAGGTATTTTTGAATGTGAATGTGAATTGTATTTTTGAATTGCAAGGTTCTCCTCTTAGGCAATAATCTCACTCACTCCATTTGTTGCAGCATGTAAAAAAACCCCACTGTTCGCATCATCGATGAAACTTAGCTAGGGGTTCACTGAGAAATATCTCCATCAACAGGAGCCATATTCCTTTACAGTTTCGGCATACAAAGAAATACCTCCGTCAACACTGATGGATGGCTCCAAAATGATCACGAAAACATCACACAAAGAAATGGATTTTACAGTTCGACATGTTCTTTGGGAGCTTGTAACTTGTACTATGCTTGTATTCAAATGATTTAATTGCATTTACCTTCAATAGAAATTCAAGTTTACATCACATTATGATGTCTTTGGCTATAACGTGGTTGGTGTTGATTTGGATGAGAAATGCTAAGAATTTGGCTTGTGATGTATTTTGCACTTGTGGCTTGTGATCTTCACATAAACATGTGCAATTGGAAAGGGCAAGCCACTCCTTATTTAGTTGACAAATGTTTTCCCATTCATTACCTACTATGATGACCCAAAACCCAAACCGCTTGACTGACCTCTTCATACTACTTTCCATTTATTCAGTACTTTTATTTTTTTGAAATTACCCATAGGATTTCGTTGTTGCCCTGCTTTTGTTTGTAGGTCCTCGCTTAATACATTTTAGATTGCTGTAAATTAAACGATGCGCAGGGCCCTGCAATTGAACTCCTTCCACCATGATGCTGAGAAAGATGAGTACTAGCTGATCTACTTGGTATGGCCACCATTGTGCCATGGATTCGTCTGCTTCAGAGCAGAGATGGAAACAGCATCCAAGGAGTATGACCTGATTGCTTGCCGATCTTGGGATTTTTCCAAGACTTGCAAATTTTTGGCTGATCCTGTGTGCCTCCCCATATTTTTTTTTTTTTAAAAATTGTCTTCGCTAACCCTACTCAATTGAAAAGCATGTTTGCTCAATATACGATGGCCCCCAAATCGTTAGGTTTGACACACTACACTCTTGTATGGACCATTCATAGAATGAAACTCAGTAATTTTTGTATCAAAAGATTGATAAATATCTTTGTTGTGATGTTTGTAATACCTCAGCTTTCTTCTCTTACTATTTGTTCACCTTCATTCCTCTCTGGTATTTTATGTTATAAAATTTAACAGAAAGTATTTTTTTATTTTTGATTCCTAAAGTCCTATTGGACATATTTGCATGAACACCGTACGAGATACTAAGGGCTGGTCCTGGGATCATTCCATCGACTACGATTTGCTGATCAGGGATCCAAAAAGAAAGATTGGGCTGCATAGCCCAATCATTGTGAATGAAAATGCTGGGAAGTGGCGAGTGTAATTGAACTCTAACCACCACCACCGCCCTGAACAAAACATTCTGGGACCAAATACTTGGACACACACTCAAATTAAATAACACCCACCACTCAGACAACATGTAGCACTCCACTCTTCCTCTCCGTCGCCTTTAATTGCCGCGCACGATACACCAAATACTTGGACCACGAATTCGATCGCCCTCTTGTACTCAGCCGAGCGAGAGCCGCCTCTCGAGCTGCATTGCTCAAGGTTTGCTTGAACCAATGGAATCCTCTCTCATGACTCGTAACCAATCTCAACAAAATCGTCAAATCTGAAGCCGATTAAAGGACCTATCCATATCACACGTCGCGGTTTGCATGATGAATATCGCCATGAACTCGAAAGACGAATCTTTTCGCTCGTTCGAGTTGCAGATAAGGTCACGAAGCTTGTTCATAGGAAGAGAGGAAGTTAAGGTTCAAAGAGAGAGATGAGGGAGAGAGTCGAGGGGGAGGGGCTTGGGGGATTTTTAAATTTTTTAAAAACGGCATCGTTTTGAATGTTGTACAAAATGTTGAAGATTTTTGTTTTTGTAAATGTAGCAATACTCATTTCTTCAAAGCCCCAAGCAAGGAACCACAACCTTCTAGCCACAAGAATCTGCAAACTCGCAACACAAATGTCAAGGTGACGCTGATATGTGCACGGCCGAGCCGGGTAAATGGGCCTCTAAAGCCGAAGGGCAATCGAGTACTGTTACTAATCTCGTCAGAGGCCCGACCCGTGTCCAATGCAAACCGCCTTCAGCAAAATTCCCCGTCTTGATTCACTATGGCAGGCCCAGCATGGAGTCTCTCGTCTCGACGATGCTCTTGAAAAGCCTCTTTTGTCCCGTATCCCGATCAGAAATTCATGATTCGTTTTTGAGCTAAATTTAGAAAGAGATGTACATATTCACTTCAGGCCTGCTTTATCTTATTATCAAAAAATTAGCACAACATGATATTTATTGTCACAACAACATACGGTAAAATCAACTATTGATTGATTAATTGAGTATACATACGTTTTATTTTTTTAAAAAATTTATGCAGAATAATGTGTCAAAAGTATGATTTAAAAATATAGAAGCAGAAACATGATGCATAATGATACGAAACGAACTGAAAATAAACCTAAAAAATAAAACTGTCAAGTAGAAATTAAACAAAAATATATCTATCAATGATATTATAAGTTCCTTTGAGAAGAGAACTACTAACGGGCCGTTTGGCTGGCGGAATATGGGAGGGGGATAAGTTTTTAAAGGGGGGATACATTGTTAGAGAGGGATAACTTTTGGAGGGGGTAATAACTTTTATTTTGTTTGGATACTTTTTATAATGGGTGGATAAGGTGGGATAAGGAATAAAATATATATAGAGAAAACAAATAATAAATATTTAGATATTAAAAAATAAAAAATATTTTGTTCTATATATAATATATATAAATAAAATATACATTTTGTTCTCTTTATATTTTTTTTTCTATCCCTCACCCCCTTATCCCCCCGGATAACTTTTGTTTTTTTGAAGTTAGGGTCTGGGCCACCCAAAAATTATCCGCCTTATCCACCTGCTGGGGGAAAAATTATCCGTGGCTAATTATCCGACTCCTTATCCGCCGCCAAACGACTGGGGAAAAATTATCCGGGGGAAAGTTTCCCCCCCTTAATCCACTACCAACGGCCCGAAATTAAAATTCTAAGAGCCAATTAAAAACACCTTTTCTTTTCAACGTCTATAGAAAAGAACTTAAAATAATAAAATATTAATGTTGGAAAATAAGATTTAGAGCAATAATTATGGTACAATCTACGAGGTTTGAGTTGTTTATGGAGTTTTTCGCAATATTTTGTGCAATAGATGTTAGAATGTAAAATAAATAAATATTAATGGGGCGGGTTTGTTTTGTCGGTGTCAGAGAGAGGGAAAAAAGAAATAAAAAATATAAAAAAACCAAGGAAATTACGTGGGAAGAAGCTAGCCATTTGAACTTAGTAATAATTACTTTCTTATTTATTTTAACAAATGAAATTTCAAATTTTTATATTGTAACTTATACGTAATTACACAATTATTTATTTTAACAAATTAAATTATGTCAATATTTATATTTGAACGTTAGTCATAATTACACAAGGTTATTTTGGTTATTTTTTACAATTAAAATTTCAAGATTTTATATTTATATTGAATCAATTAGAACTATTGCGGTAGTCTCTCTGTTTATTATGTGAGCTCATAGTACTAACTGATTCGCTATAAAACAGACGTTACACAAAATAGGGTAGGAATAGGGTCCTTTAATTAAAAGACCATAACAGACTTCTTTTATATAGTTGAGGGTGTATTATCTTGTCGAGACGCGTTAGATATTTGAATAGAAATAAAGTTCAATTTTGAAAATAGATTGGGTGGGTGGTCTTTTCTGGAGGCCCCAGTTGGCTCGAGTTTGGCAAGAAACAACTCAGTTAAAGGCGGGCGCCGATTAGAGAATATTACCGAAAATGTTGCTGAAACGGATTTAATATGGTTTTCTGGGATAAAAATCTAAATAAATGACTTCAAATTTGTTGAAATTAAAGAATTTGAAGAGGGTTGTAGGGGGTAAAATAATTTAACCCTAGGAAATCAACGCCCTGATAGTTCTTTTGTGGTGAGTTTCACAAAAAAAAATTATAATATAATAACTGAACCGATTAGACGATTATTTTTTTCTTTTTGTAAATGGTCATATTTCAGTCAGAAAAGTTCTCAAATCAAATAGAGTGTTTGGCGGTAGTGTCGCATGTTTTCCCTTTGATGATCGGTAAAAATGTCTGAATGACTGTGTAATATCTCACAGTGTTAGACAGTGGAAATAGCGAAATTTGCTAACATATAACGAATCTTGTGTAGTTGTATTTAAATAAGTTATCATCAGTTGTACGCTAAGCGAACAAGTAAAAGTGTCGCGGAAGGATAACTAGCGGGGAAAGTCGGGGTGTGGGAAAGGGGGGGGAGAAATGATGCACGTGCCGCAAATTACATAGTCCAGGGGGGGGGGATGGTAGATTAAAACTTTGTAATGGGGGAGTTTAAAAAGTTTGAATAAAGTAGATAGCAGCTAATGAGGTTGACAGAGCATATGTCAGATGTGACAGATAGTGAAATGTAATAACACGTACTAGTGGGATAAAACAGTCGGTACTGTGTTGACAATTGGCGGAGGTGTATAAATGTATTGGGGGGTATTGTGTTATTGCCTACTGGGTAGTGTCACGTGTGATATATTGCGATGTTTATTAAATGTCTGTTTGAGAGGGAGTTAGTATGTGAGTTTATGGTAATGTTTGTATGCTATTCTTCTGGAGATATAATCTGAGGTTTTAGGATATAGTATGTGTCGTTATGAATTGTTAATGATCATTATTATGAATTAGGTTGTGTTATTCTTTTTATAATTTTATTGGTTTTTTGGGGTTTTCGTTTCCGTTATGAACTTGTTTATGGTTATTTTATGAATTAGTGTTAACTCTTATTTGTAGAAATTTTTATTGATTTGGTTATGAATTATTTCGGTTTGGTATTAATAGATATAGCTATTGTTAAAAAACAAAAAAATATAAATTTTAATTTAAATAGTAATAAAAATTATGATTAAAAAAAGAATGAAAACAAAAGCAGAAAATGGATATGGACTGTTTAAAAACGACACAGTTTCAAAACTAGAGAGAAAATTAAATATAATTGGCTTGAGGCTCACAATACCAACAATAGTATACGTTTGGCATGTTGAGTTACACCCGAACTGGCCAGTAGCTCCGGACACTTTACGGATTAACCAAAACCATGGAACAACCCAGGACTATTGTTCCAAGTATGTTGGGGACTATTGGGTCGCTCGTACTATTTAGTCCGGAGCCATTTTAGAAATAACGTTGGACTGGACTGGACTGGACTAAGACTGGACTCGTAGTTGGTCCCCACCACCCAATCCGGCCTAGTCCGGATAATCAAACATGCCATTGGGGACCTAATTTTTCCATTAAGCCCGTAGCATAAATATTATCCAGTACTAGTCACGCCCCGGTCAAACAAAGCTAGCCCATCCACGAAGCAAACAACCCAAATGCGGAAACGTCAACTAGTACCATAATAATATACAATCATTACTCAGAGTACGACAACTAAGTCCCTCTCTAGTGGGAAATACCATGTTCTCCATGAGCTATCAAATAAAAACGAGTGATATTCCATGGACAATCCCACCGGCCAAAAGGAATATTTAACAATTCTCAAAATATTCCTTAAAACATGGTTTGCGCAAAAACAAAACACACACAACAACCACGGCCTCCCGATTCAGATACCCCCGTACCTGAATTCATTTTTATAAGAAAGGTGAGTTAAACTTGAAAAATTTAACAATGAACGTGAAGCTCAAACCAAAACATGATACCTATAATTATGAAAACATGATGTCAAATACTATACTTTTCATTCACAACACACCCCCAAACCTACTTACAAATTCCGTCCGTGATTTCGCAAATCATCCCGTTTACCATACTCCTTTGAATTACACCCCTAGGCCATTTTCTAACCAATTTCGTTATGCACTATGCACGTGAGACAAACCAAAACCCCATTCAACTTCTTGGACTTTCAATTCACCGTGGCTCTTGACATTCCCTCCGTATGTTGCCTCTAGGACTTTTCGTTTTGTCAACTTGGCGACTTTCACCGTAGGCTTAAGACATTCCCTCCGGACCATTGGTCACTAGGACTTTATTGTTCAACTATCGTCCCAGACTTTTCAATTCACACACATTCAATTCAACCGTGGGCTAAATGACATTCTCCTCTTACCATTTGCCATCTAGGACTTAAACTTCGCTTTAACCAAGCCATCTTACCATACCATTAATGTATAAACTCAACATATCCTAACGAGTCTTCTAAATTATTTCCTACTTTCCACGCAGCAACAATTTTATATTTTTCCACAAGTTCAACTCATACTCCATGTTGCATTATTACAAATTAATTGGCAACACAATAACATCCATGTTTACATTTATCACGATTACATGTCAACTACATGCAATATGCTTCAAAACTATCCATCATAATAAGCTATTATTGAACAATACTCATAACTATTAAACAAACTTAACTCACAATTCCAAGCAAAAACACATCATTTACATTTTTTAATTTTTATATAGTAATTGTTTACATTTATAAAAATTAATTTAACAATAAAAAATATATCAAATATCTTATGCTAAAAGTAAAAGCCATTTAAAAAAAAAAATTACAAAAATTTTTTTTTTTAATTTTTTACTGTTCTAAAAATTTTAGGTGTCCACACCCTTAAAATCTGGTGTCGACACAATGGTCAATAGCCAACATTCCAAATTTTCTGCGCAAGGGTGTCGACACCAGTGTCATGCACCAAAGTCAGTAGCAAATTTTGAACATTTGGCCTTTCAAAGGTGTCGACAACACTCAACTCCTCCCTAAGTGTCGACCCCACCATCAGTGTCTAATTTCTCCAATTCCCTCTCAAAGGTGGCGACACCAACATCCTAGTGTCGACACCACAAACACCAAACACCAAATTTCACGGCTTTCCTCAATTTTAATTCTAAATCAAGTTTTTTCTTTAGGGTTCTATACCCAAAATATTATCTCAATAAAAAAGACTTTATATAAGCCCTTAACACAATTTTCCCAAAGTAAAACCCCCCAAGAAAAAACCCCCCTTTCCTCCAGTCCAAGAAATTCAAAGCTCGCCAACAATCGTGAGAGGGCCCAAAATTCCCGATTGCTCCGATTCAGAGTTCTTGGCTCTACACGCGTAGCCCGCGTCGAGTAGATAAAATTCTCCCAATGAACCACTAAATCAAAGATTTACTCTAACCTCTAGATCGAAGCTCACAAATTTGGCTCACACCTAGAGAGAGAAAGGGGAAGAAGAAGAGATGCAATAAATGCTAAAAAAAATAAATCAAATGTGCATTAATGTGTTTAGGTTAAATAGAAAAATGGACCTAAATGCCCTCCGTGGTCCTTGGACTTTGTTTGGCCCAAGCAACAAACCCACACGAAATCTCTCTCACAACAGAAAAAAAGGTGAAACGGAGGAGCAGAAAACGTCGCAAAAGAGGGAAGGGGAGAGAAGAGGATGAGAAAGCACGAGGCAGCAAAAAAATAGAAGAAACAAAAATGAAACGAAACTAAGATAAAACCAGGAAGCAAAAAGGAGGACAGGAGGCGGGGACACAAAAAAGGAAAAGAAAAGGAAAGAAGACAGGGGGGCGAGACTACCCACCTTCTTCTTCTTTCCCCTCTCTTCTTTCTTTTTGGTTTGTTGACCTTTTTTGGGCCAAACAAAGTCCAAGGCCCAAGGAGGGCTTTAGGTCATTTTCATTTTAAACCTAAACACATTACTTCCTATTGATTTATTTTTTTTTAGCATTTATTGCATCTTTTCTTCTTTTTTCCCCTTTCTCTCTCTAGGTTTTGAGCCAAATTTGTGAGCTTAGATCTAGAGAGTTAGGGAACTCGTTGATAGTGGTTCTGTGGAGAATTTTATCTACTCGACGAGGGCTACGCGTAGAGCCAAGACATCTAGAATCGGAGCAATCGGATTTTGGGCCTCACTATTGTTGTGGAGCTTTGCAGTTCTTGGACTGGAGGTAAATGGGGGTTTTTCTTGTGGGGTTTTACTTTGGGATTGTTGTTAAGGGCTTTATAAAGTCTATTGAGATAATATTTTGGGTATATACCCCAAAAAAAAAAAAAAAAAAAAAAAAAAAAAAAAACAAAAAAAAAAATATATAATAAAAACTTTGATTTAATTAAAATTGAGAAATCGTGGAAATTTGGTGGTGTTGTTTGGTGTCGACACATAGGATGTTGTGTCGACACCTTGAGATGGAATTGGGAGAATTAGACACTGATGGTTGGTGTCGACACTTAGGGAGTTGGTGTCGACACCTTTGAAAGGCAAATGTTCAAAATTTTTGCTACTGCCTTTGGTGGGCTACACTGGTGTCGACACCTTGAGCAGAAAATTTGGAATTGGTTGCTATTGACCATTGGTGGTCCGACACCAGATTTTCAGGGTCCCGACACCAAAATTTAGAACAGTAAAAAAATTAAAAAAAAAAAAATTTTTTTAATTTTTTTTTTAAATGGCTTTACTTTTTAGCATACGAAGATTTATATATTTTATTGGGTTACATTAATTTTTTAATAATGTAACAATTTACATATATAAAAATTAAAAAAATGTAACTTATGTGTTTTTGCTTGGAATTGTGAGTTAAGTTGTGTATAAATAGTTATGATAAGTGGTTCAATAATATCTTATTATATTGATAGTTTTGAATGCATTATTTGCATGTAAGTTGCATGTAATTCCGTTGATAATGTAACATGGATTATGTGATTGCAATTAATTTGTAAAACTGCAACATGGATGTCTGGTTGAACTGTGGAAAAATCTAAAATTTGTGCTTGCGTGAAAGTTTAGGAATAATTGAGATGACCTTTAGGATAGGTTGAGTTTAGTACATAATGTTCGATAAGATGGCTTGGAATTAAGCGAAGTTAAAAAGTCCTAGATGGCAAATGGTATAGAGATAATGTCATAGCCCACGGTGAAAGTCTGGGAAGTTGACAATACAGTCCTAGATGACAATGGTACGGAGGGAATGTCATAGCCTACGGTGAAAGTTCCGAAAGTTGACAAAACGAAAGTCCTAGGAATTGCCACGATACGTAGGGAATGTTCAAAGCCCCCGGTGAAAGTCCAATAAGTTGCTGTGGTTTGTCCCCCCCCCCCCCCCCCCCAGCCCCCACGTGCATAGTGCATAACGAATTGGTTAGAAATGGCCTAGGTGTGTCATTCAAAGGAGTATGGTAAACTTGGATGATTGCGAAATCAGAATTTGTAAAGTATGTTTGGGTG